>JAOTQR010000097.1:2703402-2738770 GCA_025774065.1 Solanum ossicruentum | reverse complement strand
AGGTCAGACAATCCTTTATTTCTCTAAAACCAATGTCACTTTAGCTAAGAACAGATCATCACAGAAGCAACTGATCCATTTACGGGAAACCAACTAATCAAGATTAAGTTTAGTTGTCTTACACCTACATTAGGTCCAATATTATCAAGTAGTAAATTTAGTTTGGGTAGAGATAATTTGTCTTTTCTGGATATAGCAATAGCGATTAGCTTGCATTGGGTTTGAGATATGGTTGATTGATATTGAGATTCCTTGAGAGGTGATGTAAGGTTTCTAGTTGTTTTAGGACCATAGACTTAAATATCATTTACTTAATTGCTGGGTAACATTGGAATGTCAATGGACATTTCATGTTTCTTTGGAACCAAATAAGAAAGATTAGGATGTTTTGGTTTCATCCAGTAGAATCAAATATGTAAAGATACTGATGGGTCATCTCAATGTCTGGTTGGACTGCTCTTTGTAAAACACAGTTGGGGAACAAAGGATGTAATCATGCACCATTATCAGATAGCGAGAAGAGTTGGATATGTGTTGTTTGAGATTGAAGTTGCTTTTCCTGTGCAGAATAAAGTCTGTTTTATTTAAGTTCAGGCTTAATGCATACTTTACTCCTCCAACTTGTGGGAATTTTTTGCACACCTTTGTTTGTGGGCATCCTTTTACACACTCTAATTTGTCAATTCCTTTACTAAGATTTCCCTGGATGACTTATGATCACTTCATCTTGGGACTCTGTAACACACCAATGGGAACATGACAGACGTGTAGCATTAAATTAAAAAGAAAATACTTCCTCATCTTCTCTTGAGCTTCGTTAGTTACATTTTAAATGCAAAAATAATTTTCATCTTGCAAATTTTCTAACTTCAAATCACCTCTTTCTTTGTGATTAACTGGAATACCTCTGTACTTTATTACTGTAAAATATGAAAACTTTGGAAAAGAAACGCCAATGAATCAACAGAAGACAAAAAAGACTATTTTGGTGCAAAGAGAACTATGTAAAGAAAACTGAAATTCTATTAGAATTCTTAAATTCCTTTAAGAAGAACAAGGTGTCACAATTGTTTTTTGAAATTGTAAATATGGCCCTAGCACAGCCTTTGTGCTGATGATTAATATATTGTTGTTTTCTGTTTTTTCCTTTCTCAAAATAAAATAAAATAAAATAAAAGATTGATATACTGCTACCTTTCTCAACAAAAATCAGAAGCTGTTTTTTATTGCAATAATTTACCCCTTTGGCATAGCTAGGTTAATCCTTTTTTGTGGTCGGATGGCTCTATCAAGAATACGTTGGATTTAGTCAGTGGGTTGGACTACCTAGAATTTATATATTTTCGCTAGCCAAGTTGTTTACCTAATTTTTATTTTCGTCTTGTATATCAATGATGTGCATCCAACTTGTTCATACTTTGACTAATCCTCTGGGTAGCCTGACCTGTCCACAAGTAAAGCTTGCCAAGTTAATCCCACACATCAAGTGTGGAGCAAATGGTGTCACACTGAGTGTTGGTTGTAGTTAGAATTCATGTTTCAAGCACTAGGATATCCACTGGTATAGTAGTATACCTTTCTTTAATGATCTATAGATAATATTGTTATTAATTTTGCTCAATCAATTTAAGCAGTGAAAATAATACTTTTATGTAATATTTACCTGGGAAGTTGCTCGTAATGTAGGAAATCAGCTTTCTTGACCAAAATTCCTCAAAGTACAAGTGGGGTATCATCTAAAGAAACCTTACCTAGTGAATAAAAGTCTACATTTCATGGCCAATTGCATTTTGATCCATTCTGTTTATTAAAATGATTAATGGAATTATGCTACATCTTATTTGAGTAGAGGTATGCCATAGGCAATATTTAGAATTATGCTACGTCTTACTTGTTTCCCTTGGTAGAGGTTGGATCGTTCAAAGTGCCTGACTTTGATTTGGTTTTCCTCATTTTATTCAATATAATTATTGAAACGAGGAAATATCATTTTATCCATCAAGTTATTTCAGAAGGCTATTTGTAAGTTAGATATAAAGGTCTTAGAAAGTCTACTAATTGTTAGAGACAAGGGGAGTAGATTGTTATTATGGGGTTGGGGGTGGAGGTGTAATCACTCAGATAAAGCTTCTTGCATGTATCCTTAATTACTATTGTCACCAGTAGCTTAAGTTCTCCCATTAGTCCTTTTTGTACTAAACAACTTTTTGAAATGCTTGTAGATGAGTTTTGTTTGTTTTCTTTAGATTATTCTCTTATCTAATTGATCTTATTTTGCTAGTGAGCAGGATTGAATTACAACTTCCTTGAGCGGTTATTGTTGGGAGTGGTTTGAACTTTGATGTACAAGGAACAATAACACATACTTAGTATTTTGCTTTATTACGACTTCAGGAAGCTGGGATGGAAAACAAAATACTTCCATCTTCATCTGGAGGCTACGACATTGATTCCTGTGGGACACATTTAGGTCAAAGGATATCAAGGCCAGCTGAGTTGCCTGAATTTTCTTGGCCTCCAGAATCAATATTAAAAGAGAATGGTCCAATCTTCACCTCTAGGATGCCATTGGAAATGCATAATGTTTCCACTGGAGTTGTGAGAGATGTTGGAGCAGTTGAGCAGAATTCTTCTCAGCACCATATCTCATGTGCTGCTTCTCATGTAAGAGGTTGTCCTGATACTCTTTTAGGGGGCTTGGCTTCGACTGGCCAAAAGGCTTATGGAAAGTCATTGCATGATGAGGCTCAGAAATTCATCAATTCTTATGATAACCGTGTAGACAATTTACTAGAAAGTGGAGGAAGAAGTCACACCGAAGGTGATATGAAGGAGGACCTGAAAGCAATTGATAAGGAGAACATCAAAAGTTCTTCTACAGATGACCTTTCCTCCAAACATCGCCATTCTCCGTCAAGTTGTCTTCAACATGTTAAATCAAATAAGTTGAATGAAAGTTCTCTCAGATTAGATGAGAAGAGTAGGTTACCATCATATCTTGCGGCCGAAAAGCTATGGGATGGATCTCTTCAGCTAAACGCATCTGCAACTGTTTCTGTGGTGGCTTTCTTCAAAAGGTCTTTCCATTTGCTTTTTGTTTTTGGTTTTCAACATTCGGTTACAACCTTTTAAAAACTGCAAGCTACCTTAGAAGTAATACTAAGTTTTCCTTAATATTATTGAGGGGTTGTCTTGTAGATTAATCTGGCATTGGTGTTGGCATATTAAATTTTAAAAGATTCTCCATTGACTTGGTTAAATCATGCCTGAAATACTACTCCTTTGCAAGTTGATCTTATTGTTTTCAATGTTCTGCAGTTGCATCACTAAATTGCTTTGTTACTGCATTTCGTTTGATCAAATTCCAACGCAGAGACCAGACTTAAACATGTAACACAATTTCTTTAGTTTACCCCTGTTAGAATTTGATCTATATTAGAAATTATGGCACACTTGATGCATGTTACTCATGTTTAAAATAATTTTCCGGTGTTATTTCCTTCGGGCATAGATAACTAAACTCAAAAGTGGAATGATATCTTAGAAAAATGAAGAAAAATAAGCAAAAAAAGAAGAAAAGGAAATAATAATGGGTTATAAAGGGGGGTGGAGAAATCCTTCGGGATGGCCTAGTGGTTTGGGCTTGGAACTTCCATGTTGGAGGTCTCAAGTTCGAAATTCCTTGACAGCAAAAGCAAGGGGTTTGCCTTCTGGGTCGAGCTCGTTGCACCGGACTTGCCTAGTACGAGTTAACTCTCCTGTGTGGTTTGCAAACTATTGCATGGGAGTGGGAGTTTTACCCTGCGTGCACCCAAAGGTAGCAGTTGGGGGTTTCCCTTGTCACAAGGAAAAAAAAGCGGATTAGAGGAGATGTCTATACAAAAAAAGTTATGCTAGGAGATTGAGACTAATTTGTAGTTTAGAGTTTTGGGAGAGACCAAAGAAAACTAGGGTGTTGGCATTTAACCTTTCTCTTCCTAAGCCCAAGTGGATTTTGGCCAACTTTTACTGCTATATACTGGACCTACCCAAGCATATTTTAGCTTAGCTGATTCCAAAATGATTTCGCGTGGAGTGGAAGCTGCTGGAATGTTGATATTGAAGCTGGAGCTGAGAACTTGCAGCAATTAATCAATGGTGCTTCTCAAAAATCAATGGTGCAAAAGCAAAAAAGTAAGCTTTACATCTGGCCAGATTTTGGATGGTAAAGAGAACTATAAGAAAAGTGCCAGAAGAAATGGATTTTCGAGGACGTTGAATGCATGCTGAGATGAAGAAGGGATCTGTAACTATAGTGCGAGATTGAAGAGATCTAGAATGAGGGTAAAGAAATAAAGAAAGATAGCGTGAATAGGAAACGAGGATGATTAGAAGGGAATCTAATCATTCGTAATAGCAGCAGAAGAATTATTGAAGAAGGAGGAAAATCAGATTTGAGAAAAGAATTAATAAGGAGTGGTAAAAAGAGAACACTATAAGTGAGAATGGAGAGAAGGGGTTGGGGGGTGTTGAACAAAGTCCTGCAATTCCCTATTCCATGAATATCTATACCATCCTCTGTTCCACAAAACAGTAGTAATTCTAGGTAACTTTGCTGCAACCTCTTCTACCACTTCCTCAGACTTGATGTTGTCTAGTTTGGCTATTAGTATGGGTCTGGTATACACCACTAAAAGTTTTATGTTTGTGATAAGACCACTTATATGAAAAATGTTAGTTTACATCTCAAACAAGGAAAAACAATTGAAAAATGAACCTTGTCATTTGCAGTTGACAATGAAGCTAGTTGTATCCAAATCTTTGAACCAGCGAAACTTCTTTGGTCTTGGTAATTGAAAAGCTTACAAAAACTTGTAAGTAATTATCTCAGGCCTCCGTACTGCACTGTTTTAACTTTAGCTGATTTGCTTGAGATCAGTCCTCAAAAGTGATGTAGAAGTTAATTGAGCTGGGTGAAATCAGCTGCTTCTCCGAATTTACTGAAACTGCCCCTTCATGATCGGGTTTGATTGAACCAAAAAAAAATCAGCCACTTCTTTCTCCATGTTCTTTAAAATGTCCCTTCACGATTCAGGTTTTCATCATCAAAGAGAATTGGCTCATTCAGAATGAACAAGTTGGTTGGGGCCTAAGTTCACAAAGTTTTTGTCTTGCCTAATCTTGCCTTGTTGTATATCTACAATACTTGATAATGAAATAGTAGCAAGTAGAAAGATGTAGAAGTAGGAGCAGTAGCACCCTGTTAATAGGACAATAAAATGATTATTGCTGCATTTTCAAGAACCTCTGAGTTTTGGTTGGATTGATTTTGTTCAATCTCTATGCGGTGTTGTCAATGAGTTTATGAGCTACGTAATATTTGAAGGGAAGAAAGTTGCCGCCTAACTTTGCTACAGGCAAGGTGAAGCAAACCAATATACTTCTTTTGTTGGGGACTCATGCCCTGCAAGAATTTTGGATCAATAGAAAATGTTCTCTCCCAGCCGCAAGTTTAGATATACCATATCTTTTATCTCTATCCGCTGTAGAGCAGATTTCTCAATGACAATTTGCTACTACTTCGTCTGTTTCACTTTATTTGCTTACTTTCTTTTTTAGTTTGTTTAAAAAAGTATGACATTTCCTTTAAAGGAAATGACACTTCCAATATTTCTTAACCCTTTAATTCCAACATTCAACATCCAGCATAATATGTTTAAGACCACAAGATTAAGAATATTTTGGTATATTATATACATCTTTAACTTAAAACCACAAGATTTTAAGTCTATCAAAATATCTTGATTCATAAAATAACTCCCAGGCACGTTTACCAAGGTGTCGTTCTCTCCTACTTTCTAGGATTGCAAAACCTCCTTTTTTCCGGTAATCTTGCCGAAAATTGCCTTTATCTTTCATAAACCAGGTTTCTGTTCAGAGATTTTGTTATGGGAAACGACACTATTTACTTTATGGCTGGATTCAAATCATATGACGTCACTAAAAATGTTTCAAGAGCGGAGACTTGGTACGATTGGGTGGAAAAAGGACGCAATATGATGACAAGAGCAAGTTTCAGCCAGAAGACGATAGAATAGATAACATATGTTCTCCGAGAAGCCTCGAAAACCAAAGGTTATTCAATTAGAAGATGGAAATTTCCTGATCACCTCTCAGAGTACTTTTGCTCAAGAAATTCCAATAGATTGGGGGGGGGTGCTACATCAGTATTATTAATATGCAAGGGAAAAGGAGAGCAGTAATTATCATCCCAGAGTGGTCTTTCAACTCAGGTTGGCTGGATATTGGAACCAAAGTAACAAAGTTCATCTACGTGAAAGGAAAAAAAAGCAGAGCCATTAATCCGTCTAACTACAGAGGAAGGACTTCTTTTCGCGGATATTGTCAGAAACAATAAATGGATAACAAGAGAAATGAATGCTGTGAGAATGCATAGAAAATGGAACTCCTTAGTTATAAATGATGATGTCGGGAAAACCCAAAGTGAAGTGCTAGCTAGGAGTGTTGTAGGCAGCCTTCTTGAGGAGATTGCAAATGTCACGCTATAGGAAATCCGGCAATGGCCGTTGAGCACTTGGAAGCACTTTTATGCCGTTAATATTTATGAGATGGGTCGCAACTAGTTCTCTTCAAGTTACCCACAAAGAGGGATGCAAACCATGTCGTAAAAGGATGCTGATGTTGGTTATGGAAAAATCACAAGTTCCATCTTCATTGGTGGTCGCCGACGTTGAATTCTATAATGGAAAAACTGGAGCAGGTGTGGATAAGATTGGTAGGGTTGCCCCTCCAATTCTGGTCCCAAAAGATTTTTCAAGATAAAGCCGAACTTTGCGGCAGATGGATCCAAACAGAGGAGGAAACAGAGGTCCGAAATCATCTTAAATGGGCGAGTTTGAAGGTAAGAGGAGACGAGGTATCGGTTCTGAGGGAGGTGGAATTGATTCGCTAAGGGAAGATTTTCAATATCCAAATCTGGATCAAAGCTCTGGCAAGAATTTTAACCGATGGACAAAAGGAGAGTTAGGCTCGGGCCGACAAATAATCAAGAAACCCTATGAAGCAGGGGAAGGGGGAAAGCCGACTTTCACAGAGCCCATAGACCACATGGGCACTTCTTAGTCTCAGCAACTTTTGACTTCTTTAGTTGCTCCATCACTCAGCTTCCCACGTGAGGCAGGGTCAAATCCACGTGACGTGGCACATGCCCCTAATTTAATGAGTCTTAAGAGAAAGAAGTTAGGTTGGAGGAATTTGGGCCAGGACCTACTGGCCCAAAAGGTGAACTCCTTCCGTTGCCAAGCAGAAGACAAAAGCCCGATGGATCCATTAAAAGATGAACTAGAAGCTTATCTGGTTAATTTTGTTTCTTCTCTTAGACAAAACAAGAGAAAAAATATAAGTTACTCGATGCCAGATCTCATGCATTCCAACAAAAAAGATTATGCCGAAGCTCTTCATATTGAGGGATCAATAGATGAAGATGCCATGTCAATTATCCAGATAGACAGCAATGAGACAGTTGAACTGAAAGATGCAGTCAGGAAGGAAATCTGGGTCCTTAAAGTAGAAGGGGCGATTCCTCTAAATACAACAAAACTAGCAGATAATATGGACCCAATTCTTGATACTCCAATTCCACTCCGAGTTCAACGAAATACAATTAGGTTGGCGGAGGAGTTTGGGGTTCACTTCAGTGGTTGCGAGGAGATAGCAGAAGGCATTATTTATGAAGATTGATGAAACGGGGGGGGGGGGGCGACAACGACCTTGATCAATGAAGGTCAATGTTGTCTCTTGGAACGTGAGGGGTCTTAATGATGCTAGGAAGAGACTTAGTATCAAGAGGCTGATGAACAAATGGAAAGCTGATATTTTCTGCTTTCAGGAAACAAAATTACAAGGGGATATAATAAATTTCATCAAAGATTTATGGGCAAACAGATTGGCAAATTTTGTGCAATTGGAAGCAAACGGAATAAGAGGGGGCATCATTATGTTATCGGATAGCAGAATCTGGGAAGGGGAGATATGTGAAATTGGGACTTACAACATTACTTGTAAATTTATGGGCAAATCGCAAGACTTCAGCTGTCACTTGTCTTTGGGTGGTAGAGTTACTCTCATTAATAGTGTCCTGGATGCTTTACCTACCTATATGATGTCACTATTACCTATGCCAGCTAGTGTAAGGGACAGATTGGAGCACCATCAGAAGAAACTTTCTGTGGCAAGGTAACTGTGATCCAGCCAAACACATGTTTCATTTGGTCAATTGGGATGAAGTCATAGCCAACAAGAAAGAAGGGGGTTCGGGAATAAGGAATCTGAAGATTCAGAACAACAACTTACTATGAAATTGCTGTGGGGTTTTGCTTCTCATGAACAATCTCTCTGGAAGGAGACAATCATGACAAGATATGGCATATAAAACTGGTAGATCTGCAAAGCTACTACACAACCATATGGCACTGGTTTGTGGAGATCTATAAGGAATTTGTGTCTAAAATTGATAAATAACTGTATGTAAGATCAACATGGGTGATGGAAGGAAGGCCTTGTTCTGGGAGGAAAGCTGGGTGGATCAAGGAAGTCTAAAAAACAGTTTCCCTTATCTTCCTTCTGAGCCTCCATGAAAAGGTTAGTGTTAAAGAGATGAGAGACAACTATGGGTGGAACTTTAGATTTAGAAGACCATTGAATGATTTGGAGATGAACAGAATGTCTGAATTTCTAAACACCTTGGAATAATGCAGGAATTTCAATACTAGTGAGGATCAACTAGACTGGATTCCAGACAAACAAGGGAGATTCTTAGTGAGATCTACTTGTAGGAAGTTTCAGAGATCAGACCTACAACAAGGAGGTGGGACATGGAAAATGATATGGAAGGTCAAGGTTCCATTCAAGATAGCCTGTTTCTCTTGGCTTTTGGCTAAGCAGGCTGCACTAACTCATGACAAACCTAATGAAAAGAGGCATCCAATTGTGCTCCAGATGTTCCTTTTGTGAATGTGAAGCAAAGACAATAAACCATCTTTTTTTACACTATAGAAAGACAGTGAAGCTATGACAGATTTTCATCAATATTAGGGGTATAAATTGGACTATGCCCAGGAATATAAACGAAGCTTTAGCTTGTTGGATGAGAGACGGGAACCAGTTAGGGCATAGAGAGAGATGGTAGATTGTCCCAACGTGCATTTGTTGGACTATTTGGCTAGAAAGGAACTAAAGATGTTTTGAAAACAAGAGCAACTCTTTTGAGAAGATGAAGATGAATTGTGTGCTTCTGTTGTATTTTTGGTGGAAGCAATATCCTGTAGAAGAAGATTTCCATAGTGTTTTTATTACCTATGAGATTATAGGAGGATAATTTTTACATTCCTGTAAGCTTTTTGTAAGTATTACTGCAATACTCCTGGAGTATTCCTGTGTTGATAATACAAGTTACCATTTCTCAAAGGAAAAAAAACTCCATGCGTAATCAAACTAAGACGCATAAAATCAAAGAGAGGTAGTATAATCAATGAACTAGAATTTGAACACCATCCATCCGATGTTGACTTAAGCTTATGTGTACGTGGTACTATTTTTGCATAGTTTATGATTGCTTTTTTTTTTTTTGGATAAGGTAACAACTTTATTCATGAAGTGGAAACTCCTATATACAAGTTGTATACCAAAAAAGTAGAGACCCTACATCGAAATATGATTTTCTACAATAAAACTCAATCTTCTCTTCATGAAGGTAAACCTTTTAGGTTGGTTCAGTGATTTGGGCTTGGGATTTCCATGTAAGAGGTCTCAAGTTCAAAACCCCTGCTAGCGAAAGCAAGGGGTTTGCTTTCTTGGTTGAGCTCGTCAAGCCCAGTGCGGGGTAACTCTCCAGTGCAGTTTTGCGAGCTATTGCAGAGGAGCATGGGTTTTACCTTATGTGCAAAGGGTAGCGGTTGCGGTTCCCATTTTCATTTAAAAAAATCTCTTTGCAAAGGCTGCTCATGAGTACACCAAAAGGAAACTAGAAACGGTAGTCAATTTTATGATTTTACATGATCATTCACAACTCCTCAAATGCTCTCATGTTTCTCTATTTCAACAGAACCCATATAGTGGCTAATAGAACCAAAACCCATGCTCTCGGTCTTCTCTCACTCTTTGAAGGCCCAAACACACAATACCTATTTAATTTTTCACAACATCTCCCATTGTATTATGAACCAATTTAGGACTATTGGCCACAAACGTATAGTGACTTGCTAATGCACCAAAATATGGTCTGCATCTTCACTCAGACATTTGCATATAATTAACATATGTGATCCTCTTCTTCTCTAGATTCTCTGCTGTCAGAATCACTCCCTTTACTAGCAGCCACACAAAGTAGTACCACCTTTCTGGGCACTCGGGATATCCAAATAGAATGATGTGGGCAAACCAATTCCACTCTCTCCAACATACTCTGGTATGCGATTTATTAGTGAACATATTGTCCCTGCCCTCTGTCTATGTCCAATGAATAGAAATATTATACTAAGCAATTTGCCCAATGGTGGATCAACTGGTTTTGAAATTCACCATTTTTCCAATCGTGAAGATTCCTTCTTAATCTCAAATCCCAATGCACTCTTTCTTTATAATGGATCAACTAGGATAATTTGTGATTACTTTTGGCAATCTGAATAAAGTAGTAGTGTTGAACTATGTTGACAATCTCTACTAGAGGTTAAAGCTTTTTTCTTGCTACTGGTTTATTCCTGTCCCACGAGTAAAAAGGCTAAAGTCAAGATTTCATGCAACTAGGTGTAACGTGTATAAGGTCACCGACTTGCCGTAAATGGGAATAGGTTGTGTTGTGCATCGTACCTAGCACAAGCTTGCGAATACTTTTTGCGATCACTCTACGTAATTTCTTAATCTGATTTAGCTTGTAGCTACCCTTGGGGGAAGGGGAGAATCTCTTCATAGGGTACTGCTAAGTTGCTCGGACTCAGTGGCAGGTGCCCAATATGGGTGCAGATCTAAAGGTCGGATCCTTCATGATGTAATCTTTAAGATTCGGGGCTACGAATCTACATATGGATACAGATGCGGGGATTTGCCTAAATATAACAAAAATATCTAAAAATAGAGTGATAAAATCTAAATTATGCGATATTACGTGGAGAACTTGAGGAGAATCCTGGAAGGAGATTAAAGAAAAAATAGTTACGTAGAAATTTCTATATATTTATATAAAAAGTATTCCATTTTCTTCAATTTCCCCATATCTTTTGTATTGATTACAAAAATCATTAAAATTATCCAAACTTTTCCTATCAATTTTGGTCAAAGTATTTGAAATCGGTTGACCAAATCGGATACGGATCTCGCACCCGCACCCGCACCCACACCCACACCCGCACCCGCCCCCACACCCACACCCACACCCATGTTGTGTTGACACGGGTGCAGCACCAAAAGTGCAGAATCTGAGCAACTTAAGTGTACTGTAGCTGTACAGTCATAGTACCATAGGGATGGTGAGATTCATAAGAGCCTTGCAACATAAGCAGAGGCATCTTCCTGGCTTAGACGAGATTCCCTCTGACTCCTAGTCGAGATCTTCTCTTTCAGAGTAGACATATTAATTAATTATATCTTTAACATTCTCCCTCATGTGCGAGTTTTATTCTTTTTTCATAGACCAAACACATGGAATTTTTTTTGATAATTGGTGGGTGAGATTCAAACGAAGTACCTTTCCCTTTGTTGATACCGTGTTTTCTTTAACTGTGAGGTCCATTTCCGTTTGGGCTCCATGTCCATGCTTCAGTAGGGCTTGACGTGAACGGGGTTGTTATAGTGGGTTAAAGTCTCACATTGGTTGTGGACTGGATTGGTGGTCTGCGTATATGAACTTTGGTAGTCATCTCATCATTGAGCTAGATTTTGAGGTTGAGTTAGACTTAGGTGTCATATCTTTATAGCTTGGTTGAATGCTCTAGAACCTTAAAACTTATTGCTGTTTTTTTAAAAATAAATTATTTTGTAAACACTCCTGTAAGTTCTCAAAAAAGTAAGAAAACTGAATCTGATCCTAACAGGAACTTAGGATATCTATAATGGATTCAGTGTCCTCTAAATACATCTGTTTGCACCAGAAGCAAAAATGCCTAGCACAATTTAGTTTGATCTTTTGAAGATCACAACTCTTTCCCTAAAAGAGTCTACCAAATACAGGATGGGAAAGTCCTCTATCTATCTCTATCTACAGCCCCTCCACCTTGTCCCCAACTAAAAAAAAGGATGTGTGATTCTGTTAGGCATAGCCCAAGCAGAACCCCTGAGACCAATAAAGATCCTCCACATCTGGGATGTCTTCCGATTGATCATTTTTGTGATAGGTGTTAGCTGAGCAATCTTCCTTTTACTATGATGTGCGTGGATAGAGAAGATGACCTAGTTAAGACACTAAGAACATGTATCAGTGCTGCAACTAGTGGAGAGACCGAATTGGGTGTTTGATTAAATTGTAGAAACACAATTGTAGTAAAGTTATCACTCACCATACAGGTGTAGCTTGAGCACTTGGTCCACGAGCAATCAAAAAGCACATCCTTAAATCAATCTATAGTCACACGGTATCTATCTAGTGTCAATTTTCCAAGAATACCATAACCATATCCCTATTTGCTGATTATTTTGATAAGTATATGAATTTAAAAAATCCCATATTTTGTTCCTCAAAAAAAATATTTTTTTAAAAGAAAGAATCCATCACTTCATTATGCATTCAAAACACAACTTCTCTTTTTTAGGATGGATTTCTTGGGAAATTATTTTCCATGCCTTACAATGAAACATATCTGGCTCTTTTTTGTTTGATATAGTTGTCCATTCAGTCATAATATCATACAAAGCTCAATGCTTAAATGAGGAACTATTTTAAGGTACATCACATGTTCAGGTTCATGTTGAGTGCAGTTAAGAGAAAAGGGGAAAAGAAATTGTGTCAGTGGGATGTGTAGTAAGAGCTTGTGTTTCTAGTCCTTTATTGGAGAGCTGCCTAGAAATTCCTGCATGTTGCCTTCTTTTATATGAGAAACACCCCGAGCTTACTAAATTGTCCACTAGAACAGATTTGGGAATTTGTAAATCTCTTCTACTGTAGGTAGTTTCATGTGTGTTCAATTTAATTATTTTTGTTCTTGAGTTGTGTCTATTTGATTCAATGTAGTTAACTTAGTTCTAAGTTCTAATAGATTTCCTTTTAGATATGTTTAGTCTTTACTGACTGTTTAATATGATGGCTCTTTCCGTATAAAGTTTTGGCAGCCATGTTCTCTGTATTCAGGAAAGATTCTCATCTTTCATGGTTACCTATTTAATAACTTTATTTTAGCTGCCTCTGCATAATCTATCTGGCTTTCCATTTTCCAATGCTTTTCTCATAATTTGACTTGCTCTTGCACTGATCCTGTGAACATGTGATGCCGATGGATATATTTATGTTCACTTGATTTGTAGCGTTATATATCTCCATGCATGGCAAGCAGCTTTCTGTCTCTTCTTTGATGATTCTTGGTGTCCTCTATAGTCATATTTTGTTGACCCTATGAATGATGTATTTTATGTAGCGGTGAGAAGTTGCTTGATCTCAAGTGGTCTGAACTTATAGAAGTTAAAGGCAAAGTAAGATTAGATGCATTCGAAAAATATGTCGGAGATCTTCGTCGTGCACGCACTCGGGGACTAATGGTAAGACTTGTTATCTTTTTTCTGCTACTTTAAACTGGGCAGTTTAATACAGAGTACATTTGTGATAGATGCCTATAAAATTTTCAGAAAAAGACATAAAAGAAAATATGCATTTTCCTTTAACATTTCAGCTGAAAAGCTTCAGCTGAAAAGGAGAAAGATGAAATGGTTTATAGAAAAGTGGAAGACAACATGAAACATTACTTTTAATATAAGATGCATTTTGCTAGTTTCTGATTACTCACTTCTTCATTGGTCCTTAAAAAGAAAAAGAGAAGAAGAAGTCACTTGTTTATTGGCTGCGTAAACATGGTACTCCAAAAATTTTGTTACTGTCACTTCTCTCTGCAAATGTTTTAAGTTCTTGAGACTGATGAAATGCCCCCTCTATCCAATCTAACCGTCCCTGTTGTTGGCATGCTTATCTAGAGAAGATGAACAAACTTAGATACTCTAGGAATTTTTTCTCTTCTTGGCAAAGGTGGTAGCTATTGTTCCTAAGTTGTCTAACATGATACTTAAGTAAGGATCTTGGTAGGAATTATGGATTTATAATGATTCAGGAGAATCATCATTCAAGAACTCCCAAAAAACAATGGAACTTAACTGCGAAAATCTCAGGTTATCTTTTGTTCCCTTTTTTCTGAAAAAGGTAACGTTTGTTCTATTTGTCCACAGGTATACTACACCAAAAAGAGTGGTTCCCCTAAAAATATATTACAACTTACATCTTGTGGTTCAATTTTTCCTTACAAAAAGTCTAAAGCATCAAAAACATCTTCTGTTTGAGCTGACAATTTTTGCTCACACCAAAAATGAAACAGTCCTAAACAATTCATCTTAAGATTCGGTAAGTTGCTTGTACTCCTTCAAAACACCTCTTGTTCCTCGCAGACCAAACTGACCACCAAATACAAGCCAGGACAATCTTCCATCTCTCCTCCTTACTTACCATGCCATCCTTGTTCCAGCATCTTAGGACACCTGCTATGCTTCCAGGTTTTGCCCATCTGATCCCTTTTAGGCAAATAAACATCCTCCATAATTTGTCTGTCCACTTGCAATGCAAAAAAAGATGGTTGGTTGTCTCGGTTTGTTCCCCACATAGAGAAATCTAGAGTCTAAATGATGACCCCTTTTACTTAGGTCTTCCTGTGTCAAGACTGCGTCTTTAGCCAAAAGCCAGGTGAAACAGTTAACTTCGTAAGGGATCTTTGGCTTCCATATCATTTTCCAAAGATTCACTATTTTTTGGCTTTGGGGTAATGATGGAATAAAGCAAAATGGCTCTTTAAACTATTTGCGCTTCTTTCAATTGTGAAGTAGCAGTTAGTCAATGCAACTTTCGATGCTCATCATGGGTCATCCGGAAACAGTCGCGCTATGTTTTTAAACATAGGGGTCAGGCTGCGTACATCCGTCCCCCCCTTACCCCGCAATGGGTGGGAGCCTTTGAGGATTGGGGTAATGTTGTGTTTTGTGTATCATTTTCCAAGGCCAATCTTTTTCCGTCACCACTGCTGAGTTCAGCTCCTTGTATGCTGAGTTGCCAGAGAATTTTTCGTTCCTGTCTTTGCTCCATTGCAGTCTATCCTCTCCTCCATTGAGGTTATTGAAACCTGCTACTGAATTGTAAAATTCTGCAATCTTTCCCATGATCCCATCTCCCAGTCACGCGGATGCCTTCTTTGTAATAAGTTCCATCCTGACCAGTCCACATCATGGCAACTGTGGCATGTTGTTGACTTAATGTGAAGAGTTCTTAACGTTGTTGTTTCATGGTTCCTTGCCCTGTCCATTGTCATGCCAAAAGAATGTTCGCTGTTCATTCCCAATCTTCACCTTTGTTCTGCTTTGCATCAATAGCCATAAGTTCCTGATAGCTCTCCAGACCAAGCACCTATAGGGTGTTGTAATAGTATTAGTCATCCACTTGTCTTCTATTCCATATTTTGCAACAATGGAACAACATTCCTTCATCAGTAGCAAACTTCCAGAACCATTTCATCATCAAACTCTGATTTTGCCTCTTTGTGTTTCAGATACTTAAACCCCCTGTCTTCTTATCTATTAATAGCTCCTCCCATTTGACTAGGTGGTCTTTTTTCTTATCATCATTTCCCTGCCAGAAGAATTTTCTTATCCATAGGTATATTATTCTACTTACACTGGCAGGTATAGGAAAATAGACATCAAATAAGAAGGCAAAGTGTCCAGAATACTATTGATTCGTGTCAGTCTGCCACCCCTAGAGAGATATTGACTCTTCCAATTTGTTAATCTCCTAGTGCATTTCTCCACCGCCCCATTCCAAGTTCCTATTGACTTTTTGCACACAATGGCATGCCGAGATAAGTTATGGGCATCTCTTCCACCTTTCCCCCAAGTCTTCTTGCAGGGTTCTCTATATGATCAACTGTGTTGGTGAGACATATGAAGCTTTTCCCCAGTTAATGTGCAACCAAGAGACTGCTTTAAGAATGATGAAAATGACCCCTTAAATCAGGACTTTTTCCTTTACTGCTTCAAAAAATATTAAGGTATCATCTTCTTACTGAAGGTTTGTTATCTCCAAACTGTTTTACTCCCCCATCTGGAAGCCTTTAATCCATCCTTTCCCCCTTGCCTTATTCAACAGGTTGCTCATTCCTTCCATAGCTAGAATGAAAAGAAATGGAGACAAGGAATCACCGGCTCGCACAAACTACAGAGACTTCAAAATCCACCCCAAGCCCTTTCTTCCACCTCTCCGAGGTCTCTACGAGATGGAAAGATTATTTGGACCCTGTTGATTATCACTGAGAATCTGACTGTGCTTATACATTGTGGTATCCATTTGATCCGCTTATTCCCAAACCCCATCTTATCCAAAAATTGTATTAGGAAATTCTGGTTCAGATAGTCATAGGCCTTCTGAATGTCCAGTTTGTAAACAATACCTGGCTTCTTAAGACAATACATTCACTTGCAATTAGCACTGCATCCATTATCTTCCCTCCTTTGATAAAGGCCATTTGTTGCCTATCTACCAAACCATGGATGACCTTCTTCAAGCTTTCCAGTCGAAGCTTCGCTATGATTTTGTACAGCCCCTCAGTTAGGCTTATAATCTATAATCATTTAGTTCTTCTGCCCCTGCTTTATTTGGGATCAAAGCTACAAAGGTAGCATTCATACTTATTTCAGAAATACCTTTCTCATGAAAATTTTGTACAACTGCTACAAGATCCATTCTGATAATTTCCCAAGAACTCCATAGAGCATCCATCAGGTCCAGGTGCCTTGTGCCCTGCACAAGCTTTAATGCTATCTAAAATCTCCTGGGGTTCAAACAGTGCCATCAACAACAAATTTTCCTCATCACTGATTCTGGGACAATTCTCCATTTGTAGGTGTGATCTCCATTCCTCTGTTTCCATGTATAATCTCTCATAATATGAGATCATCTCTTTCTTCACCTCTCCTGTATCATCCACCTTCAACTTATCAATTGTATTGAATCTCCCGTGGACAATTGCAGTTCTGTGGAAAAAGCTCGCGTTTCTATCTCCTTCTCTTAGCCATGTTGCTCTGGATCTCTGTCTCCAAGCAATATCCTCCTTTCTTACTATGTCTTTAAATTCCATTGTGAGTGATAATCTGGAGGCAATTTCCTCCTCCTGCAAAGCTCTGTTTTCCTGTATCTTCTCTATTGCGTCCAACTTGCTGTTATGGAAGAGACCCTTTTGAAACCCTAACCTCCTTAGCTTGTTCTTGTCTTCTGGAGAGAATATTTCCTTAGGAAACTTTTAGGAATATGGGAGAGTGGAAGGAATGGGGAATCCTTGGGGTTTAAGGTCTGATTAAGGGCCCTAGGAGTCCCAAAAATGACATAGTTTAGGCTTAGGAATGACGGAAAGGACAAAATTGCTCTTTATTAAAAATTCCGGTTTGGAACCACGAGACCTCGATTATGGGCCGTAGATGGAACCACGAGCCGTGGTTCTCGTCATCCTGTTCTTCTTTTCCAATCTTCAGAAACTGCTTACCAAACCCTAACCACAAAACTCCTATCCACGGGCCGTCCTTCAATCCACGGGTCGTGGATGGCCTCGTGGAGTTCTTCCACACTTAGCTTAATTTTCACTGTTCTGGACACCCATCTACGAAGGCCATCTATGGGTCGTGCATAGGAATATGGTCCGTCCTGTTAATCGATCCTCCTTCTAGAAACTCCAAATTTCCTTCATGTTTGGGACTCGCACCTATGACCCTTTCTAAGGTCTGTTTGTCCACTTACGGGCCGTGAATGACTTCGTGCACCACTCAACACTTAGAAATTTTCCAACTTTCTGAGGTTCCCATCCACGGGCCTTGAATTTGGCTTCGTGGACTGACCCTGGGCATTTTGAGTCCAACTTTTCTGCACTTCCAAGTCTCCTATCTTGAACGTTACAATTCCACTCCAATCCCAATCAAGCTAGGCTGTAGATTTGCTCACTAAGCTCGTGGGTCACTTGTCCATAACACGCAGTATGGTGCAAGGAAAGGACTTCCACATCAGTCAAATAACTTTTATAATGCAAAGGTATCACCTTGTGCCTTTATCAAATTTATCTGTGGCATATAATGGACGAAGTACCATCTTCTCAAGAATTGCCTTCTTTGGTGTATATTCTCCATAAATTGACTAAAGCACAAATTGTAATTCCTCTTAAGTGTTGCTCTTGAAGTGCATCAGCTTTTACGTGTTCCAACCTTGAAACTTTTATTTAAATTCTATCCCATGTATATTGTCAGTGGCCTGCAATGGGAACTCGCCTCCCCTTTGCTTCACTATTTTGTGCAAGGGCTGGAACTCTTGACTCGTCTAAGCTACTTGTGAAGCGAGGACAAGAGACGAGCTCGGCCATTTCTCAATCTTTGTTCACTTTTCCCTGAAGTTGCACCAAATTATTTTCCCTCCGTTGTCATCCAACACATTTCTGACATGCATAAAACTCTTAAAAAGTTCAAAATATTGAAGATAACAATGTAACATCACAACTAAGCATAAGAGATAAGGTGATAATACCATTTAAATATATACCTTTTTGCCAAACGTAAGGTACAGAGAGCTGCTTGCGACCTGGTTAAATCTCTACCAAATATGTTTTAGTATTCCAGTTTTTGTGTCCATCTCTATCTTTTCGTCTCCTATCTCTTTCTCCAATTGAACTCAAATGTTTTCATAGCTCTCTCTCTCTTCTTACATTCTTCTCTTTTGATTTCTTGGTGAAATTTCATTGATTTTCAAGTATAATGGTCAACAAGGCATCTTGTTACAATATGTCAAAGAAAAAGCAGGGTAATATGAAAAAAATCCACAATTCTCTTAACTTTCAACGTGTTTCCTCAAGGTGATGAAGCAATTCAATTCGATTATTTAGAAACTATAGATGCTAAAAAGTCATCTGAATAGTAAACGATTGCCCGAGTGATGCCGCCAATATAGTGAAAAATCATGAAAAGGAAAAATGGTATTAGAATTTTTATCCTTTATTGTCAAGACATATTTAAGGAAAACATAACTATAAGCTCGAACTATTAGTTGGACAAAGTATTTGAAAAAAACTACAGAGGTGATTAACAAACCATTTAAATTCAGCGCAAAGCTGCAGTTTTAAGTTTCTAATTCAAATTTCCTGACTAGTTTTCTTTGCATAGATTTCTAGTGTCCTCTTTCTTATTACAAAACAAATATATTGATTCAGATCATTTCCATAACAATTATTATATCATCTGTCAACTATAGCGTTTGTACCCACATTAAAGTGGCATCTAGTGAGACAAGTAACACAACTTGCAATGCTTAAACTGCGCCACGATACACCTCAAACAATTTGTGTTTCTCGTAGAGTTAATGTTGGTGCATAGTGACAGAAAGTTGCAACACATTCTAGAAGGAAACAATTTTCTCACTTAAATGGTACATTGACATAAATCAGCAGCATAGCTTGATTTTATGTTCAAGGAGTAACAAAAACACTTGCTAGAATAATGACTGAAGAAGTTGCTGGAAAAGATCGCACAACCGAAGAACTAAATGACTTTGAACAATAAGTCTAGCAGTAGTCGTGTACAAGATAATTGCAAACTATTGGCTGAAAGACTGAAGAGAGTGATACATAGGCTAGTGAACAGACAAAATACGACTTCTATCAAGAATTGACAGATCATGGATGTAGGATTGGTTGCAAATGAATATGTTGATTCCAGGCAGAGGGATAACCAACTAGGGATTTATGTAAACTGGATATCCAGAAGGCATACGATCATTTGAGAAGCTTTCTGAGGAATGTGTTGCAAACAAGGGGGTTTGGACCAAAATGGCTTAAGTGGACTAGACGGTGCATAAGCTTAGTGAAGTATTTTGATCAACAGAAGCTCATGTAGCTTCTTCTCATCATACAGAGGTCTGAGACAATGAGGCCCTATCCCCTTTTCTCTGTATCTTGGCTATGGAAGGGTCAAGCAACTTATTTCAGACTGCAAAAGTGAAGGACCGGATCAGAGGTTTCAAAGTGGGGGATAATACAAGAAACAACCTAGAGATTACTCATCTACGACATGCAAATGACACATTAGTAATTTGTGATGCAATAGAGGAGCATATGTTGATTTTGAAAGTCATTTTCAATATTTCTGAGGCTGTTCAGGTTTGCACATAAACTGGGGCAAGAGTTCCATTTATCCAGTTAACACAGTGATAAATATAGAAGACTTAGCTGACAAACTAGGAGGGAAAGTGGGTGAATTACCAACGTATTTAGGAATGCCTTTGGGGGCTAAGAGCAAGTCAAAAGAAATATGGAAATGGAGTAATTGAAAAGTGTGAAAGGACAAGCTTGCAAACGGGAAGTGTCAATATTTATCTTCAGGTGGCTGACTAATTCTAGTTAGTGGTGTCCTGGATGTCCTTCCGTCGTACATGATGTCATGATTCCCTATTCCAGACAACGTAACCAAGAGGTTGGAAGTTGGATGCAATTAGGAGGAACTTTTTATGGCAGGGCAACGAAGATAAGAAAAAGTACCATTTGGTCAAATGCGAGGAGCTGTTAGTAAGCAAGAGGGGGGGGGGGGGGCTCAATATCAAAGATCTGAGTACCTAGAACAATAGTTTGATGATGAAATGGTTGTGGAAATTCATCTCTCCAAAAGTATGTCTATGGAAGGAACAGTAGAAAATGGGCATATGGATGACAGAGGTGGTGACCAACCCATATAGTTGTAATTGAAAAGTTTGTGTTATTGCTGGATTGGAAATCTAAGATTCTTTTTTTGGGAACAGAGCTGTTGCAATGATTATCCTAAGGTTGGACCGATTTCTTCGGGCTTGGTTGCCTAAGAGAGTGAACTGTCATAATGACCATCATGAAGAAGCATGGTGTTTGACAATCATCGGTAGATGATGTCAATTCGCTAATGCGGTCATTGGAACTAGAAACATTGTTGGCTGGAATTGTCATGAGAATGAGCCAATGAGGACAGAATTGTTAATGATGAACAACTAGAAAAATTTGATTAGGCAGATATTATAAGGCCACTCTAGTAGGCTCAAGCTACTTAAATCTCTGCTCAAATCATAGAGATCTTGATATCTTATGGATAGAAGAAGAAAAGAAATATAACAAAATAAAAAAGAAGGGAGCAAAATGAAGAAGAAAATCTGATTAGCCCTTATAGAAGAAGAAAATTGCTAATGAAGTAGTAGGTTGAGAATCTACAACAAAGAAGAAGAACTGAAGAAAAATGGTTGAAGGGTTACGGAAATTATTGATTTTTTACAAAATAAAAAATTCACTTGTCAGCTCATATATATACGTTACATGAGCCATGTGGATGAAATTTTATGAGAAAATGAAGTTTTTATGTGCTTAGAAGTTTTCTTTGCAAGCACTTGGTCTAGTCAGCGACGAGGTGTGTTTCGGTTAATATTTGGTGATAGTTCAGGTAAGAAACTCGCTCACCTAATAATCAAGTATGAAGCTTAAAAGAACTAGGATATTTGAGGTGTATTTTTTACTTTTACACTATGAAATATGTATTTTGACTAAACTACCCTTAATTAACTATTATCCAATTAATTTTCTTAATTTCATGAAAGCCCAACTTATCTAAATTGGGGTAATTTTGGAAGAAAATAATTGTTCCTTCTTGATTATATAAGTGGACAGTTCGAACCAAAATGAAAAGGATTAATGGGCATATATTTTGAACCGAAGGGAGTTTCGGGCAAGAAAATTCAATTCCTTCCTAAGAATAGATCCCCAATAACTCACAATGAGGAAGTTTGTTGCTGATGAAGAAAGATCGAGGAGTTTCACTTCATTCGTTATGAAGCCAATTTCTGAAATCTCCGAGTCAGTCTATGTTTTTTCTGCCCTAATTTTCTCTAAGTTAAAGTATAATTGCATCACCAGGTACTATAATGTTGGATCTTCAACAGTTGGACTTAAATCTTTTATGTCTCATAATAGCTCTCCATGCTTGCATCTCTACCTCTAAGGTAGTGGTAAGGTCTCCATATACTTTACTTTCTTTCAACCCCACTTTGTGGAACTAGACCAAGTATGTTGTAGTAATTCTCCATGCTTTTGTTCAAACCTCCCTTAGAAAAAAGGCTAGATATTTAAGTAGAGAAGGGTAGAGAGGTAAGCCCATCATCTACCAAGTTGAATCATTCGCCTTTATTTCTTGGGGATTTCTCAGTTACTAGGAAAAAATAAAAATGAAAACTCTACATGCTTTCGATGTCCAGTTGGAGGTTCCCCTCCTTGTTAAAAGGCTTTACGAATCCTTGGTCTAAAAGAGCTAATATTTGGTGCATCAAGGCACAATAAGGCTATTTCAGATTATATGCTCTGGTGATCAGATCATTCAGATAAATTGGCTGTATTAATGTGATTTAGTATTAAGTAAATTGTTCTGTGCTCAGGTTGTTTCTATTTGCTCCAAGGAGGGAGCTTCTGAAAAAGGGCTCAAGGGCATGAAAGAGGTAAATGCTATTCCTACCAATAAATAAAGCATGTTGATTCTGTAAATGTTCCCCTGCTTAAGGTAGTGTTTTCTTATTAGGTTGCGAGAGGATATCTGAAAGGTGAGAGAGTCGGGCTTGCAAAACTCTCTCCAGGTGTTGATATTTACCTTTGTCCCCGGAGCGATGCAATTATCACTATTCTTTCAAAAAATAAATACCTTAATGAAGTGCCAGCTGTTGAAGTGAACTCTGAGTTAATGATTGGTTGTGTTATATGGCGGAAGAATGCAACAGCTTTGACTTCTGTTCTTGAAAAACCTGAGGAAAAGTCTAGTTCTTTGCAGGAGCAGCTTCAAAAGCCTCCATCTGATTCTTCCATGTTGCAAGGTGGGGGACAAGGTTCTTTATCTGTGCCATCAATTGAGAACTCAAACCCATCTGCCCCACGGAGCTCTTTCTCAAATCTTGAACAAGCAAATGTCACTGCTGACAAGAGTGTTGGTGTTAATTCCTCAAGCAGGACAACCTTAACAGCTCCAGGTGTGAAGTTACCCCCTTTTCAGCAAAAAGAATCTGAACTTTCCAGTTCGCATCTTTGGGAATCTACAGGGCACTTGTTGAGCAGTGAAATTTCTTATGCCCACCAGTCAAATGATGAACCACCCAATGGAAGTATGAACCTCCCAAAACCTGTAATGTCATTGCTGCCCAATGCATCAAAACGAAAAATGGCATTTTCAGATGATGATGATCTCCCTGAGTTCGACTTTGGAACTGGTAGTGGAAGATCTTCACGTTTCCATCATTCCGATGGATCCATTCTTGGCAATAGGCTTCAGCTTTCTGGAAGTAGAATTTTAGATATGTCTAAACAGCCCACCAGACCTGTGGCACCTTCAGTTTTCATGAGTATTCCTAGGTCAGTTATATCATCCAGCAAAGAGATGCCCCTAATTAGAAATGTTAATGACCATAGTCAATTTGATAGCTCAAGTAGGAAGAACTTATTTTGTGATGATGATATGCCTGAATGGTTGCCGCCACCAAAAACCTTGCCACATGAATCTTCAAACTCAACCGCAAGAACGTTGCCGCCTCTTCCTACAGCATCAGTGTTTCCTTATCCACCCCCCATGCCCTCTCAAATTGGTCCTAGTTATTTGTCAGGATTCAGTTTTAATCCAGTTCGAAGGCCACAGTCTAGTTCCCGTTCTGCTGCAAGTTCAGTGCAGCCTGCTGATAAAAGAGTAAGGAGGCCTTAATACTAGCTTGTAAACACAATCAACACTAAATGCTTCTTTGATATTTGTCCAGCTACATTACGAAGCTGTGTTATGGATTTTCTTAATTTCCTTTTCTGGTCCTCCCCACCCCCTGCATATTATTTATATCTTATTGGTGTTGTAGATGTTTAATGTGCTTAATAGTATTGATGTGTAAGAAACCTGAAACAAGTAGTGGCTGTCTTGTTCACCTGTAACTCCTATTGACTGGTTTCCCATGACTAGTGAGGATTTTATTCAATGCACAGGATAATTAAACAAAATTATGTTTCCTGTGAAAGCCAAGTGATCACATGTGCATCTAGGTGTGTCAGCACATTTCTGCTAAAGGCAGCATGAAAAACACGTATATTG
This sequence comes from Solanum ossicruentum, assembly GCA_025774065.1. Classification (NCBI taxonomy): domain Eukaryota; kingdom Viridiplantae; phylum Streptophyta; class Magnoliopsida; order Solanales; family Solanaceae; genus Solanum; species Solanum ossicruentum. The sequence goes on along the minus strand of JAOTQR010000097.1, from coordinate 2,714,392 downwards.
TAGTCTGTACGAGGAAGGACATCTAAGCTACTATGCTACTATTTGCACCCCAAACTAAAAACTACAACTATGTATTATGAGATAATGACTCAATTAGCTGTTGAAATATGTGTGAACAAAATCCCGTTTCCTGTCAAAGCCAAGTGATACATGTGCATCTAGGTGTGTCTAGTACATTTCCGCAGAAGGCAGCATGAAAAGCACCTATATTGTAATCTTGAGGAAGGACGATTAAGCAACTACTATTGGCACCCGAAACAGAAAACTATTTATGAGATCATGGCTGTTCAATTAGCTGTTGAAATATGTGAGCCTCATTGGTTGTTGATGTAGGTTTAAAATGCTCCACTAATTGATCAAGGGCTGGCAAGTTGGCCGATGGCACTTCCTCCCCTCTTTGTGTGGAAAAGCTTGTCGGTGCTGGTACACGTGGCAGCACCTCTGGAGCGTCATTCTTTAGGTGCATTTGCCTTAGCTTGTGTACTCCTTTGGCTCAATCTTTAATTAAAGTATAGCATTATGAAAACTTCTTCAGAAATTCAGGTATTGCTTTGATGATCCCTGGAGGATGTGATCAGAATTACTTTTCAGGGACGGACAAACAGATAAAGCACAGGTATGATTCTCAATCAACATGTGTTTATGCATCTATTCGGCGTATGAATATTTGAACTTGGTCAATGCACAAGTTTCCATCCCTTAAGATACATTTGTTTCAGTTATTGAAAAGAAATATCTACCATAAAACTGTGCAATATAAATGCAATGTTCAGTTTTAGTAAGTAAGTGTTGCATTACAAATGAAACATTTGGTTTTCGAGATAACATAAAATGATGCATGCATACTTATGCAAGAATTTGTGTACTATCTTCATACGTTACAGAATATGTGATAATAATAGCGCATGGTAAAAAAGGATGTGTCTATATGTAGATACGTACTCACATGTACTTAATTAGTTCAACATAAAAGAAAGAGAAACCACTTAAGGAAGAAAATTTCTTTGACAAAAAAGACATGAGTTTCTTGCCTGCATTTTGATGATGCAAAAACTTTCGTTCTTGTTGGTGAGAAGCTATGTTGCTCGGACTCTTCAAAATGTCAACAAGTGCATGTCAGATTCTCCAAAAGTAGTGTATTTTTGAAAAATTTGACACAGGTGTGGCATCGAAAGGGAAGAGTCTGCACAACTTAGGTGAGAAATAGGGATGGCAAAATTAAGCCCAACCCGGTCAACCCGTCCCACCCAATTATTAGCTCAACCCAACCCATCTCAACTCATTTAAAATTAGGTTGATATGCAACCCGAATTAATTCAAGAGAGATCTTGTTAAAATATTTTCAAAACACTTTTTAATTTTCAATTTGACATGTTTTATATAGCCATAATAAAGAAAAATAATTAAGTACTAAAATATTGTAAAAGAACAAATAAAATAACTAAAACTTAGTAAAAATTGGGTCGGGTTGGGTCTTGACCCACTCTATAACCCGTTACTCAATCCGTTTTGACCCAACCCATTTTGACCCAAGCAAATTTGGGTTGGATTGGGTTGAGTCTTGACCCGTTTGGTGTTTTGACCCATTATAACCCCTTCAAATATGACCCAACCCGCCCAATTGCCACCCCTAGTGAGAAGTCCTTTGAATTAATAGTTTCTCGATGAAGTCCATAAATTACTTTTTTGTAAAAAAAAAGAAACGGGTGCGGCCATCAATTCACAAGCAGGTTAAAAATCGCTTGTGAGAACACCCTATGGATGTGTGAGCTCTCGAATCAGCTTCAGGATGCAAGGGTACCATGGTGAGTATGTCTACAAAGTATATTAAAACTTTATGATCGAACCATGGTGAGATGACAGGAATTGAGTTATGATTGAGGAAAGTCTGGTATGTATAATGTGGTAAAAGAAGTCTCAAATCAACTTTCATCACCGTTTACTCAGATTCCTCAGAGAAAGCAAGTAGCAAGTCAATCTGCACATAGCATGCTTATTTAGTTATTCTCCTTTCCCTGTTGAGGGGGAATGAAAATCAAAACTTTAACACGTATAATCGCTTTGTGAGGATCAACTCATGGTGAAGAGACAGGAATTGAGTTATGATTGATGAAATATGTATTTTGACTAAACTACCCTTAATTAACCATTATCCAATTAATTTTCTTAATTACATAAAAGCGCATTTATCTAAATTGGGGTAATTTTGGAAGAAAATAATTATTCCTTCTTGATTATATAAATGGACACTTTGAACCAAAATGAAAAGGATTAGTGGACATATATTTTGAACTGAAGGGAGTATCGGGCAAGAAAATTCAATTCCTTCATTCCTAAGAATAGATCCCCAATAGCACCCAGATGAGGAATTTTATTGCTGATGGAGAAAGCTCAAAGAGTTTCACTTCATTCATTATGAAGCCAAGGTTTCAAATCTCCGAGTCAGTCTGTGTTTTTCTACCCCAACTTTCTTGGAGTTGAAATACAATTGCATCATCAGGTACTATAATATTGGATCTTCAACATCTGTACTTAAATCTTTTATGTCTCCGTATACTTTACCTACTTTCGACCTCACTTTGTGGAACTACACTAAGCATGTTGTAATAATTCTCCATGCTTTTATTCAAACCTTCCATAGATGAAACGCCAGATATTTAACTAGAGAAGGGTAGAGAGGCAAGCCCATCATCTACCAAGTTGAATCATTCGCCTTTATTCCTTGGTGATTTCTCAGTTACTAGGAAAAAATTAAAAATGAAAACTCTACATGCTCTCGATGTCCAGCTGGAGGTTCCCCTTCTTGTTAAAAGGCTTTTACGAGTCCTTGGTACAAAAGAGCTAATATTTGGTGCATCAAGGCACAATACGGCTGTTTCAGATGATACGCTCTAGTGATCAGATCATTCAGATACATTGGCTCTATTAGTGTGATTTTAGTATTAAATAAATTGTTCTGTGCCCAGGTGGTTTCTATTTGCTTCAAGGAGGGAGCTTCTGAAAAAGGGCTCAAGGGCATGAAAGAGGTAAATGCTATTCCTACCAATAAATGAAGAATATTGATTCTGTAAATGTCCCCTGCTTAAGGTAGTGTTCTCTTCATTAGGTTGCATGAGGATATCTGAAAGGTGAGAGAGTCGGGGTTGCAAACCTCTCTCCAGGTGTTGATATTTACCTTTGTCCCTGGAGCAATGTAGTTATCACTATTCTTGCAAAATATGGTTTCTTTAAGGGAACGACAGCTGTGGAAAGGAACTCTGAGTTGATGATTGGTTGTACAGCTTTGACTTCTGTTCTTAAAAAACCTGAGGAAAAGTCTAGTTCTTTGCAGGAGCAGTTTCAAAAGTCTCCATCTGATTCTTCCATGTTGCAAGGTAGGAGACAAGGTTCTTTATCTGTGCCATCAATTGAGAACTCAAACCAATCTGCCCCACTCAGCTCTTTCTCAAATCTTGAACAAGCAAATGTCACTGATGACGAGAGTGTTTGTATTAATTCCTCAAGCAGGACAACCTTTACAGCTCCAGGTGTGAAGTTACCCCCTTTTCAGCAAAAAGAATCTGAACTTTCCAGCTCGCATCTTTGGGGATCTAAAGGTCACTTGTCGAGCTGAGAAATTTCTTATGCCCACCAGTCAAATGATGAACCACCCAAGGAAAGCACTAACCTCCCAAAACCTGTAATATCATTGCTGCCCGATGCATCAAAACGGAAAATGGCATTTTCAGATGATGATGATGATATCTCTCTGAGTTCGACATTGGTACTGGTAGTGGAAGATGTTCAAGTTACCATCATTCCGATGGATCCATTCTTGGCAATAGGCTTCAACTTTCTGGAAGTAGAATTTTTAGATATGTCTAAACAGCCCACCAGACCTGTGGCACCTTCAGTTTTCATGAGTATTCCTAGGTCAGTTATATCAGTCAGCAAAGAGATGCCCCTAGCTAGAAATGTTAATGACCATATTTACTTGGTCAGTGCTTCTTGGAAGATGGAACAAAAGCATAACAGCCAAAGTCATGCTATTCCTGTGACAATTACTGTTTCTGCATCTAGTTCACCGATGGTTCTATTTGATAACTCAAGTAGGAAGAACTTATTTTGTGATGATGATATGTTTGAAGGGTTGCCACCACCAAAAACCTTGCCGCATGAATCTTCAAACTTAACCGCAAGAACATTGCCGCCTCTTCCTACTGTATCAGTGTTTCCTTATCCATACCCTCCTACAACCTATAACAGTGTTTCTTCACAACCATCTCCTGTCTATCATCTGCCCTCAAATTCCGAAATGCTACCCCCCATGCCCTCTCAAATTGGTCCTAGTTATTTCACAGGATTCACCTTTAATCCAGTTTGAAGGCCACAGTCTAGTTCCCATGCTGCTGCAAGTTCATTCAGCCTTCTGATAAAAGAGTAAGGAGGTCTTAATACTAGCTTGTAAACTCAATGAACAGTAAATGCTTCTTCAATAATTGTTCAGCGACATTATGAAGCTGTAAATATGCATGGACAGCTGTGAGGTTCATCGATAGTAGAGTAAATTGAGACAAGTCTGTAGTTGGTTTTCGTTCTTTTTCCTTCATTAGAAGTAGTGTTCCTAAAGTAATGTCAAGCAGAGACAATTGTTGTGAACAGGTTTTTCTGCATCCTATGCTTGCTTCTTTTAGTGACATAATTAGCTGTGTTATTGATTTTCATAATTTCCTTTTCCGGTCCTCCCCACCCCCTGCATATTATTCATATCTTATTGGTGGTGTTGATGTTTAATGTCTTAATAGTATTGGTGTGTAAGAAACTTGAACAAGTGAGTGGCTGTGTTGTTCACCTGTAACTCCTATTGACTGGTTTTCCATGACTAGTGAGAATTTTATTCAATTCACAGGATAATTAAACAAAATTGTGTTTCCTGTCAAAGCCAAGTGATCACATTTGCATCTAGGTGTGTCTAGTACATTTCTGTTAAAAGCAGCATGAAAGCACCTATATTGTAATCTGTACGAGGAAGGACCTCTAAGCTACTATGCTACTATCGGCACCCCAAACTAAAACTACAACTATGTATTATGAGATGATGACTGTTCAATTAGCTGTTGAAATATGTGTGAACAAAATTATGTTTCCTGTCAAAGTCAAGTGATCACATGTGCATCTAGGTGTGTCTAGTACATTTCTGCAATCAGCTATTGATTCAATGATCCCTGCAGGACGTGATCAGAATTACTTATTAGGGACAGATAAACAGGTAAAGCACAGGTATGATTCTCAATCAACAAGGTCAAAATGTAATTTGTGTTTATGCAGCTATTCGGTGTATATGAATACTTGAACTTGGTCAATGCACTAAGTTTCCATACCTTAAGATACATTTTGTTTCCTTTATTGAAAAGAAAAATCAATCATAAAACTGTGCAATATCAATGCAATTTTCAGTTTTGGTAAGTGTTGCATTACTAATGAAACATTTGGTTTTCGAGATAACATAAAATGATACATGCATACTTATGCAAGAATTTGTGTATTATCTTAATATGTTACAGAATATGTGTTAATAGTACATGGAAAAAAGGATGTGTGTCTATATATAGATCCGTGCTCGCATGTACTTAATTAGTTCAGCATAAAAGAAAGAGAAACCGCTCAAGGAAAAAAGATTTTTGGACAAAAAAACATGACTTTCTTGCCTGCATTTTGATGATGCAAAAACTTTTCTTTCTTGTTGGTGAGAAGCTATGTTGCTCGGACTCTTCAAAAATGTCAACGGGTGCATGTTGGATTCTCCAATAGTGTATTTTTGGAGAATCCGACACAGGTGCGGCATCGAAAGAGAAGAGTCTGCAGAACATAGGTGAGAAGTCCTTTGAATTAATAGTTCATTGATGAAGTCCATAAATTGTTTTTTTCTAATCGGGTGTGTCCATCATTTCACAAGCAGGTTAAAAATCGGTCATGAGAACATCTTGTGGATATGTGAGCTCTCGAATCAACTTCAGGTTGCAAGGGTAACATGTGCAGAAGATGGGGAAGGATATTTTCTGAGTGTGTCTACAAAGTATATCAAAACTCAGGTATGATCGAATCATGGTGAGATGATGGAATTGAGTTATGATTGATGAAAGTCTGGTATGTATTAAGTGGTAAAAGAAGTCTCAAATCAACTTTTATCACCGTGTACTCAAGATTCCTCAAAGAAAGCAAGTAGCAAGTCAATCTGCGCGTTGCATGCTTGTCCAGTTATTCTCCTTGTTGAAGGGGAATGAAAATCAAAACTTTAACACGTATAGTTAATTTGTAAGGATCAAATCATGGTTGATTAGACGAGAATTGAGCTATGATTGATGAACGTGATGTGCAGAAGTGGAAATATTAGACTTTGGGAGGAGTTATCTGCAGTCAAGGGTTTATGGAATGATCAATGGGTGGTACAGGGTAGCTCGAGTGTAGTTACGAACCTGAAAGATTCAATTGCATAACAAGGTCAAGAGCACCATACCTTTTTCTTTGTTCATATATGTTGTCCTGTCCTATGATTTCCGTTACTCCTTGTTTCTTGAGCTTCAGCACATTATTTCACTACAGTTATTGTTCTTGTTTTCTGAATGCTATGTAACTTTCCATATGATTTGCTATATCCACTTTATTTTCGTATTTTTTTTCCGGAACTGCTGTGATGCGAGTCACTTGAGCCAAAGGTATAGAAACCATCCTCGATACTTCCACAAGATAATGATAAGGTTTGCATACTCGACCGTCTCCATTCTCCACTATGGGATTATACTGGATATCTTGTTGTGGCACGAAGTTCAAGAGCTATGAGAAGCCTCTCTCTAACTTCATTTATTACATGGAGTTGATTGATCTCATAACAAGGAGCTTATTACTACAAGTCTAAGGGAGAAGAATATGTTCAAAAGCTTTCCAGAAATTCAGATTCCTAATCTCTAATGAATGGAATGACATTTTTGGCTCTATCAATCTTCTTGATGCCTTTTATAACATCATACTTCACAAAAGGTTTAAGAGTAGCGAAAAGAACCTTTACTAATATTCATATTTTGTTCTGTAGTCTTTCAATTACTATATAGTTTCTATAATATGATTCAAGGCTATAGGACATTTGTTGTGAAGTTACTTTCAATATCATCATGAGGACTTCTTTTTTTTTTCCTTTGACCAATAAATTTATGTAAAAACAGATCAGTAAGCAATACATGCATTGCTATTTCATGTGGTATTAATTGTGACAACTGATACATAAATTGTTGTTTTGTGCTGAAAGTTGGGAAAGAAGAGACTATTTTTCTGGTCTTTGTTCGAAATGAAGGATTGTTGTTATAGTAATCTTCCTATTCATGTACTTCAACTATTTCCGAGCACCTCATATCTTATAATAATTGTTGATGCAATTGTAGAGGTATTGTTTGTTTTCGTGTTTTTGGATGACAAGAAAAACTCAGTCACCAACTTTTGGACTCACACAGAGTAAGACTTCTATTGTTATATAAGAACTCGCAAACCAAATACAATGTTTTTTTTGTAATTATAATAACAAGGTAAATTTGATGTCGTTCTGGGTGCCGCAAGTAAAATCCCCAAACCTATCCAATAGCTTGTACGGGATTTGCACTATGCAAACTTGGTGAGACAAGCTCGATCCTAAGCAAATCCTTGCTTTTACAGACAAGGAATTTCAAACTAACATGAACATTTCAAAAACAAACCCTTGCACCACCTTGAATGAGAGCAAGAATGTCTAACAAGAGAGTTTCTTCTAATGTTTTGCAGCAAGAATGCCCCAAAAAAGAGCTGCTTATGTTTTTGCAAGGCATTCATATTTGGTTTTTGAAAAATGAAAAACCCCCACAACTAATTGGGTGAATTCACTAATCTAAAGAAATAACAGCATTCTGAAAGAACAGCGTAAATCATGTACAATATCAAGAAAGCAGCAATATCAGTTTGTGCCAATTCTGGCACCAAGGAAGCCAGCTATGACATGTTAACTCATGCCAACTGATCTGTCCATTTCTTTTTTTCTTGTTTTGCTTTTGGTGTTGGGGGCGGGGGATGGGGGGGTGGGAGGTTTGTTTTTTTGACTTATTTTCAAAGACATCCACAAAAATCTACAAGGTGATAGATTTATAAGAGTAATAAAAGGAACATTTACAGAGTTTTAGAGGAATCAATTGGTGGCCAAACTGTCTGAATCAATGTCATCAACAGTGAGCCAGTCACTGGATTCCTCGCCTTCCGAATCTTTATCCCGGTGACTCGACTGACCCGCCTTCTGCTGACTACCTTGACCTCTAGAGTTCTCATTTAGTTTAATCCATTCATGGGATTCACTAGATGAGGAAACTTTCTTTGTGTGTGTGGGCTTGCTTCCTTGCAGTTTATCTGATATATCGGTATCATCATCATCCTCAAGATCACTGAAAGAAACATCGTCCTCGTTTTTGTCAGCATATGAGGTTGTACCCTTGGTCTTTTCATCTTTTAACTGCTCTTGACGTTCCTCGGCCTGCGAACTCTCTTTATCATGAGAGGCATTTGCAGTCTCCGCTGAAATATTTTGCTCCTCCAATTTACTTTCAGACCCGTGCTGTACACCAACCTTGACATCCTTCTCAGATGCATCAACAGTATCAGAATCCTTAGATGCTTCTGGCTGTGGATCTTTCTTACTTTGCAACTGCTGCAGAAGTGTCTCCCTTACTTCAACAATCTACATCAAAAGTCAAATTAACTTGAAAGAGACGATCAACAACAAAAATATATGTAATCGTCAAGTGGGTGTGAGGACGATAGGATGTACGCAGATCTTAGGTAGAGAGATTTCCTTGAAAATGACAATCATGCCATCATAAATTTTCATTCAGAAAAACTCAACAAAAGAGCCACATGCTAATATGAGAAAAGGGAAAAATAAATATGACCAAGAGAACTCTACATCTCCTCCATAGAACAAACAATCCCCTGAAAAAAAGAGAGTACATCCTCTCTTATCCCAAGTACGTTTTGAGATTATATGTGCTACATGCTGGATCAGATGCAAACCGCTGCAACCACCTGAAAAGGCAATAACTTGGGCATTTCAGGGAGGAAGAGCTGTTGGGTTGAGGAAGTCGATAGATACACAGCCATACAGAGAAGATTATACTTCGAGGATTCAATCTTCACAAGGCAAGCCAGTTGAGGCCTACACTATTATTAGCTGAACTCAACCATTTGAAGCCTACACTGTAACTTACAGAACTACCTTTCGCACATAGTAGACTACATGATTCTTCCCTCAATCTCAAATGCCAAGTCAAGAATTTGGATGTAGCCTACGCTCTGTACGTTTTCCTTGGCATGATTTATACAGATACTCTGCAAAATGCTGTAATTTGCCAATTCCAGGAATTATCTGCAGATGGCATCAGGTATGTAGATCTTCACCAGATTGTCCAAGGCCTAATAACGATAATAGAAAATGAATTACTGTTGGATAAAACCACCCGAACCAACCAGCCCTGACTGAACGGTTTAAGCGGAACTTTTAAGTCAGTTTAGCACAAATGTGCAGGATATTGAAAAAACAACCGAAACGGTTGTTAGGATTTACCACAACCTATTTATTTTAGTTAAACCAACCAACTCAGGCAGTATTCGTGAAAAATTAAATTTCTATCCAACCGATAATATTGAACCGTGTTGGTCTTTCCTTTTCTTTATATAAAAATAAATCCAGATCTAGTGGTCAACTTTCCACCAATTTTCCTCTCATCTCTCAAAATTCCAGTCTTTCCCACCCAAATGCCCTAACCCATCAGCACACCAACATCCATAGCCACTATTGCTGCAACACATCTCCCTCACTGTCACCAGCAGCCACCCCATCCAAGTATTTTTGTTTCTCTTTGTTCATTCTTTAGCGAAATGAGCGCTTCATTGTCAAATAATGACACGCAACAAGAAAGTGGTGGGATACTAGCCAAAACCATATTACAACAGATTTAATGCCCTCACAATACCGTCGTTGGTTTCAGAAGTGCTCCATTGATTAGAGAATCATGTCACAGTATAGCAAATTGCCCCTCAGAAGCAGAGAAAGAAGCACTCTGAGTAAGGAAAACCCAGACTACTTCGCAATCCAACTCTGAGTCCAGATAGTGAGATAATTACTACATTAAATTTGTAATGGATAACTACTTTCATGTAGAAGGAAAATAAAGAGACAAAATCATCCCGTCAAGTGGAGAACAATTTGTTAGAGAACAAGGATAATAGAAAAAAAGAAAACAAAGCAATAAAATATCAAATCACTAGTCTGAAGTAACATAATCAAGTATATAGCAAACAACATTTCTTATAAGTTCAACGCAAAGGAAAGAACTAGATAAGTGAAGTAAGTTGTAGCACTTTCATATGGAGCTGGATTACTCAAACTCCCTGAGATTACCTCAGGGTTGGACTAGCTTGAGTTAGGCATCATCCCGGCTCTGCTTTCAAGGATTGGGAATAGGCAGTAGGATCATGAATGAGTCCAGAAGATTTAAACTAACTTTTCAGCATTCTAATCTATTGTGGCACTTCGGAGTTTTTGGGGATACCAATGAAGCTAGTATTATGAAGATAAATCAAGAACAGCGTTCATGTTTTCTCAATTCTATATTGGCATCTGTGAGGGGCAGCAATTCTTTGCCTTTTATTTTTTTTTTCACTCAACTAAAACTCCTATGACCTAAAATACTCTGGCTAAAATTGAACCTGGAACTTTCTAAGCTGCAATCAGATAAATTTCAGCTTCATTAGTTGCCATAGTCGCAAAAAAGACAGTATATTCGTTGGTTGACTATGTAGGGAAAACGAGAAATATAAGACTCAGATTTACCAGTGCAACCAATTCCATGAAATTAGGTGATCTCTAAGGTTCAGAATGATGTAACAAGGAAGATGATCTGAAGTTTCTCATCTCTCCCGAACTCCAACCACCATCAAACCT
>JAOTQR010000097.1:2685601-2703302 GCA_025774065.1 Solanum ossicruentum | reverse complement strand
AAAACTATGTCATCTGCAAATAGCATACACCAAGGAACCTCTTCCTGTAAAGATCGCGTCAGCTCGTCTAGCACCAACGCAAACAAGAAAGGGCTCAGCGCAGAACCCTGGTGGAGATGGTAATAAATAATCTCTAGAGGCCATGTAAACTTCCACTCTCTCATTTCATTATAGAAACTGCTGGTTCAGAAGACACAGAAACAAAGATATATTTATGTCAACTTTCATCAATGCATTGTTAATTTGATTTTTCAGTAAATGAGATGTGATCTAGTAGCAGTACTTTAGAGCTACAACTGTAATGATGACTTGTAATCCTTGAAGCATGTAACTGGAATGATGACTCAATCAAAATTGTAATCCTTAAAGTATGAAAAATGCGGGTCAAGCACATTCCATGGAGCATACAGTTTTTAATCTACAGGATTGTAGATTTTTCTCAATTTAACAGTCTCCAGTCCGCTCACCATTTATGAAAGAATTGCAGGCAAAACGTCATTCAATAATTAACTTATCAGAGAGAAACTTGCCTCGGGAGTTGACAACAGCTCCAAGTCATTCCCATTCAACCTTGGAAGCAATAAAACGAAATAGATCATCCAAAATTGCCGATCGGACAGTTCATGGCAAACCTTCTGCCTCAAGGACTCAAGTCCAGGCACAAACTGCACAATGGATGCCACATGTTCTTTCTGACTATCAGACATGGAAAATTCTGCTAGAAAAATTGATAACCATCGATCAGAGGCCACAAGAAGCCTGAAGGCCTAATCAAGGAACTACTCCTTTTGATTGTCATATAAAGTATGTGTAAGCATTCAGAAGAGGTCAAAACATGGAAAAGAACAAAAAGGGAAATTCACTGCTATTTATTCTAATTACATTTTCTACATAAATTTGGCACATTTTTGTAAGTAAGACATTTAACTTAGCAAGTGATCAGATAGACACCTCAACTTGATAAAATGTGCCTTGTGAACACTAATGTCCATAAGATCAATTGGGTGAAATGATCTGGTTAAAGTTAACCAATAATTGAATGATACATGTAGTTAAGTGTAACTTAAAGATACGAAAAGTAAAATAGAATTACAAACAAGTAGACAAATCCCAGTATCCCGCCCCAAACCTCTCCCTCCATTCACATCCAAAATGATCTCCTTTGTTTCCCCAATTGCTTACCTGGATGTCCCCTTCTTCCTTCAATCTCTATGAGATTAAGAGAACACTTAATTAGTATTGGAATGAAATGGGCCTGAATATAGAAGATCATGTAACCAACACCAAACAATTGGTGGATTGCATCATACGTTAACTGATTTCAGCCAATATCTCGCAAAACAAACACAAAGGATTGTCCCAAAGGCCAGTGGTTGATGCATAGGAATAATAACTGTTAGAATCCTAACTCTTTGTGAGGCGTGAGCTCATTTGTTCTTACTGGGGATGTTAACCCAACAGGCTTCTAGCTGAATTACTCGAGTTGCAAGTTGTAACCCAACCAATGTCAATAAAAATGCACAGCCAAAGCTTGCTGCTTCCTTTTCTGGATAGGGATGCAACACAAGGACTTCCAAGGGGGCACCCATCCTAGTACGACTCTCGCTCTACAGTCAAAAGTTGCTCCTTTAACAAGCTATAGTGGACTAGCTCCCAAGAGTGTCAACTACTAGTCAATAAAATGGGTGCCCTTGGATACTATGGTTCAAATCTCAGCTTAGACAAAAAGTGTTTTCAATCTACCTAAGCCTCGGTAGCTACATTTACCCAGCAGCTGTACTGGGAGGTGGTAAGTATCTAGTGAAAGCGCCGAGGTGGACGCTCGCTAACCAAGACCATCATTATCAAATTTTCTCAAAAAAAAGAACATTTAGCAAGTGATCACCACTCAAAGAAACAAATCATCAAGTAATATATTACTGCTATAGCACAGTCAGTGAACTAAAAACAACATATTTAGGAATTACCACTGGGCAAAGAGAGTGGAAAATCAGTCCACAACTGAGGCCTCTGTGAGATTGTGCAAACAAAATCCACAACTTCATCAGTAATACCCACAATTTCCTCTTCATCATCATCATAATCATTATCTCCATCATCTTCTTCAGCATTTTCACGATCATTTGACTCATCACTGAACTGCAAAAAATTGGAAGCTAACTTGGAAATCTCTGAAACAGTTTTGTTCGAAGAAAACAAAGATAGACTCGATTTAAAGCTATCTCCAATCTCCACTAAATCGCTCTTGATTCCTCTGAGTTTTTCCGATGAAGATTCTTGTGCTGACTGAGTTGGCGATGTCGGAGCTAGAAAGGCGGCGACACCGCGGAGATGCTGTGAGAAAGTCTGGGAAATGGCTGAGAAATCTTCCTTTATGCCGGATGAATTGGGATCGGAACCCTTCGTCGCCGGCGACGAGGGTTTTTCACCGCCAGCGCCGTCGTCGTCGTCATCGAATTTGAAAGGATTTGTAAGAGGAAGAGAGAACCAAGATGACATTTTTTTCCTTTTCTCTTTCTTCAATCTGCTCTTTCTCTCTCTTATATTATTTCTTTTTTCTCCTTTAAAACTTTTTATTTCTTATTTAATTTTCTTTTTAATAATCAATTTATAATTTTTTTAAAAAATAAAAAAATAGACCGATGTACAAAGCTTTTGCCATACAAATCCCTGATCTCCAGAAACTTACAAAAGAATTAGCGAAATGTCTACCTTCACACCAACCTTTTGAACCATACTGGCGCAACACGCTCATCGGCGATGAGAACATCATCACCGAGCACATCATAAGATAGAAAAGTCTCTTCAAGATATACCTTCTCTGCTGCAATGTCATAAATAGTGAGCAAAGAGAGGCCAAGAGGAGTAATATACGAGCGTTTACCCTACAACAAATGAAATCTTCTGCGAACAAAAGGCACTAGGAAAACATTTGTCGCAAGACAAGACTAAGCTAGAAGTTGTATCTTAAACTGACAGAACCACGAGCTTTCTGAGAAAGTTTGAATTAGATTAATTGTTTGAAAATGCAGATTTGGTTCATTTTCGATCTATTGACCGGTGGTTTGGTTGTTCTTAAGGCTAGGGGATGGTGGATGGGGGCAAAGAGAAGAAAGGCTAAGGCCTAAAAATTTCACTGATTGATTCTTTGATCCTGTGTATGGGTTCAGTGGTAGATGATTTTCACGCAAATATACCTTACAACATTTCTACAAGAGATTATTTTCACACTCGAGCTTATAATTTCATGATCATTGACAGCTAACTCTATCAATTATTTATAATTTCATTTAAAAACTTAATCATATATACAATAAGTAGTTATGTTAATACCTAATATCAATCTTGTCTAAAAAGGATTATACAATTTAAAAAAGAACATTTATAATCACTTTTTTCATATGGATGAGCTTAACTTATTGAAATTAAATATTAAAATTTATTCATTGTTGGTTATTTCAGATTAAAAGTTTGTTTTTAAGCATAATTTTTTTTTTGTTGGAGATCATATGTTAGTACGCAAATAAATATGAAGTTGAAGTTTCTTTTTCGATAAACAACTTCATTATATTATCCAGTTAATTATCTCAAATATTTATTGATGTTAATACATCATTTACAACATAATTTGAAAAAAAAATCTCAAGAAAATATACCTAGGAGGAAAATAGAGAATTACTAATTAAGAACAAATTAATTTGTCCATAAGAAATACTAATAATTAAATATGAAAATATGATGGATACAAATGAAGCATAATAGTTGGTGAAATTTTTGTAATACCCAATTTAACTAATTTAAATTCAAAAATTGATATATTCTTGCTTGTTTTTATTTGGCAAGGTTAATATCAAAGGAAGGTGGGAAGTACCTATTCCACTTTAGGCTCTTTGAATTGACTCTTTTGGTTGTCTTTCGTTTTTATTATTTGTTTCTATCTTTTTATTTTATTTTAGTCGGGAGAAATTTTTCCATCAATCTCGGATGGAGCCAAAGATTCACTATTTTTTAGTTTTGGGGTATGATGGAATAAAACAAAATGACTCTTTAAACTGTATGCGCTTCTTTCAATTGTGAAGTAACAGTTAGTCAATGCAACTTTCGACGCTCATCATGAGTCATTCGAAAACAGTTGCGCTATGTTTTTAAACATAGGGTCAGGCTGCTTACGTCCGACCCTCCCTTAGCCCACAATGGGCGGAAGCCTTTAAGGCATTGGGATAATGTTATTGTTATTGTTCTGTGGGGAGAAATGTGTAATAAAGTTTCTTTATTTGTTTGCTTTAAAAGAGTATTGTTTTACCTTTTGGGATATTGGGCTTGTCTCTCTCAATCACCCAACATGCAATGAGATCATTGGGTCCACCGTATTGTAATGGGAAGACATAAATATCGAAAAATTAAAAAATTAAATTGAATTGAATTAATTTGGTTCTTTGATTTTAGTTCTTTGATTTTTTGCTTTGATATTGATGTTTTTTTTCAAAAGTTTGATTCTTCGATTTGACATTTAAAGTTGGGGTCTTGAAAATTTGGTGCACCGAAGAATCAAACTTTTATTTTTTAAAAAATTATATATATTTTAGACCCCAAAAACTAAAATCATATATATTATATATAAATCAACTAGCAATTAAAGCATTCATGAAACAAATCAAAGTAGCAACAAATTTGTAATTCATATAGTTAACTTGAAATATTATTTTTCAAGAGAAATTCAAACATATTTTTGTCAATTTATGTCAGATAAAGGAATTCGCCTATGTATTTGTTTTCCTCAAGCAATAGTTGGAGGCGTATCTTTTTTATAAAGATAGATATAATTTTCTAAGCTATAAGTATTGCATGGAGGCACATTATCACTTAACATAATTTTAAGTTTGTAAGTGTCTTATATTTCGATTTTGTCCCAATTTTATTTTTTATTAATTTACACCGAAAAACTGTTTTAAAAACACCGAGTAAAATAAAACTGAACTTTAAAAATCTAACCGAACCAAATCGATTCGGTTAGATATAGGTGCACATTTTCTCAAAATTGAAAATCGAAGAACCAAATACCCTTCCCTATCTGGAACAACTTAATCGAGCAAATCTTCTTCCCCGGACTATTTTATTGGTATTATTTTTTATTTTTCATTAATATAAATAAATAACACCAAAAAGAAATTCTCTAAAGAAAATATTGTGATTATAAATATTTTTTTCTATAGTTACTGGATTATTTTTAGTCCTTTATATGTGTGGAGTTCACAACTCTTAAATGTTATGAGAGGATAGAGGTGAAATTCACTCTAAATTTTATCATTAAGTCAGACATATAGTTAAATTTTCAAAGTTATTATAATTTTTAAAAAGGCCTAATAAATATCTTAAATTGTAAAGAAGTTATAGTATAAATATATTTTAAAATAAATAAAGAAAAATAGTAGTGAAATATTAATCGCGAGCTCGTATGTACTTATAAGAATGCTACTTAGAAAGAAGAACTTATTCGACTCACAAGCCATCCGATTTATGCTTTTGAGACTTTTGATCTACGTGTATTTAAAATTTGAAAAAAATAATCTAATTTGACAAACATATGATATATATTTATATTATACAACTATAGTTTGAAAAAATTACAATTTATAGCTATAGTTAGGATTTTGTTGCTATTTTCTCTCCTCCCTTCCTCTCTTTCTACAATTTCTTTCTAGATATATAATTACATATGTATATCAGCGGTATATATACAGTTATTTTGACAGATGTATATAGCCAATTCGACAAATATACATTTATAATTCATCTCTCTCCACTCTCTGCCCTCTCTCGCTCGTCTGTCTCCTCCCTCTCTCGATCTCGCTCACCTTTCTCATCCCTTTCCCAATCTCGCTTGTTAAATATACAAATACATATGTATATTAGTTACACATATACAATTATTTAACAAATATACACATATAATTTGACAAATATGCATATACAATTCGCATATCTCCTCCTTGCGATCTCGCTCTCCTCTCTTCAGGTCACATAGCGAAATTTATATCGTGTAATTATATAAAAATATAATTATTTGACCATATTAAGTTCCAAATCTGAGCTATTTATGAAAATTTCCCCCAAAAATTTGCTCAATGTAAGACAAGAGTCTAAATGAATGACGTAAGAAATTGCTCAACTTCTAGTAAACACCATTAATCTACTCTTAAAATTGTAAATTCGAGTCACCAACTAAAGCAAAAATGTGGGAGGATTCCTAGAAAGAATAAAACGAAAAAAAATTGAATGATGAAAAAATTGGTAAAAGTTTCTGGCAAAATTGAAACATTAAAGTACAATTTAACTTATAACAAGGAAGATAAAGAAGATGGGGCACAGAAAAATTTCCCCCGGACTTTCTTAAAGAGGAACCTTGTATAAACAACATAGCCAGTGAAGTCCCACAAATGGGGAGGATAAAATGTACACGAATCTTACCACTATCTCATATGAGATAGAGAAACTGTTTTTAGAGATTCGGCAATCATTAAAGTCCACCCACAATGCTTCCCTTTACAATATTGGTCAAGTACAGATGCTGCAACTAGGTTGCCTTGCATAATGCATAGTAACAAAGGAGTATACAAAAAGACCAGATTTCATATCCAAGCGATGTACAAATCACTAAATCTGTTTCACAAGGTGTTCCAACAATCACAAATCTTACAAAGAAAAAAACGGACAAAAATGATGAGTCGAAGAATTATTGAGCGCGCCAACGATGTTTGCAAGTAATGAATGAACCAAGAAAAGCTACCTAGATATTTAACAAAGAATTCATTTCCTACCCCTTGCTGAATCGGGACAAATCTATTCTTCTTGAGTATCAAAATCAATAGCTGAATATAGCAACATGTTCTCTGGATTTTTGTTCAAATGAGGCCAGTATAGGGATTATAGGCAGTTTGTACAGGCATACCGGGGCCATATGGATTGGCGGTAGCTCCATAAGGGTTGGCAAAAGGATTGGCAGTCGGATGTTGTTGGGGAGGAGTCATCATCATCTGCTGTTGGTGTTGTTGCTGCTGTTGTAACATGAAAGCTTGTTGCTGATTGGCCATGGCTGCCATCTGCACATTTGTCGGGGCTGCCACCATGTTGGAGACATAGAACGGGTCGTATCCTACATTCTGCATCATGGGAACCACTGCTGGTGCAGGTTCCCATGGATTATAGCTCACATTTTGGTTGGCTTGTCTCATTGCATCATCATACAAACTATCTAGTGTAAGTTTGTCCAGTCCTCCACCCTAGTTTTTTACAGAAGTAGGACACATCAGTATCTGTATGGCTCTTTATACATGTGAAGAAAAATGTGCATCTAAATCTTGAGCGTCTAGATCCAAGATTTAAAGTTGACAGGTTTGACCTGTAAGTATTGTACTATGGTTTGTGCAACGCTAGCCTTTCACCAAGTACGGACTCAATAATTTTTATTCATTCTTCTCATTTCAAGTATATTTCTTGTCAAAAACTAAGTTGCTCGGACGCAAATCCGGTGTGATACAGTTATGAATCTAGAGGGTGGATCTTTCATGATCTAAATTTTAAGATATGGAAGTCAGATCCAAGTATGGACACGGAAGTGAGGGTGGGTCCTTCAGATCTTAATTATGAGACGTGGAATACTTAATATTCCAAGGAGAAAATATTGATCAAGAGGAAACTCACGAGGAGAAAAAAGAAAAAGGATTGAAATAGAAATTTTCTAACAACAGGCTACTGAATTTCACCTTGGGTTTTGTTTTGATTATAGAAATTATAAGCATTTACCCTGAAATCTCCGTAGTTTTGGTCAAAGAGCGCTAAATTGGTTGATCAAATCCGGTATGGATCCCACACCCACATCGTGTTGACACGGGTGTGGCACCAAAGTGGGGTAGAAGCAACTTAGGTTTAAAATATTGGGTTCAGTTGAACCTATTGTATGAAGGCGCATCCACCTCTACTCACATACATTACATTAGCCCCCAAATTAAAAGATGATGAGATAATACACTTCTTTGACAACACAATTCATTCAATTTTTTAATCAATGGAACAGAATAAAAGCAGCGAAATGAGAAAGATGTGTAATTGTACCAGTTTACTAGCAGTAGTGGCAGTTTCATTCGAGCTGGGAGCTTCCACAAGAGCCAGTTCCCAGCCTGTAGTTCCATTAGTAAGATTTGAACCAGTTGAAGTCGGTGGGTTGGTAGAGCCTGTGACAGCACCAAGAGTCAGAATTTCCATCTTGAGAATGAGGACGACGAGTTCCGAACATTTCTAGGTATCTAATGCAATTGTCTTTGATAAACTTACCGACTGGTACGATAGCTAAAGCCAAAGAATTTTTCTCATCTAGTTCTGCAACAGCTGGAGAAGGATCATCCAAAGACTACGGACAACAAATAGAAGGCTTCAAATATCCAATCACAAGAGTTGTATACAAAAAGGCTATAGATGACATATGTCTTGAAACTATTACCAAAAGATCAGCAGGTTCTGCTGGGGGAGCTTCTGTTTTAGTAGGTTCCGGCTTTGGTTCAGGTTCCTTCTCAGGCTCAGGTGGAGGGGGAGGGGGAGAACCAGAGCCAGCATCTTTGACCGCTGGATCTTTTTTGTACTCAATAGCTAAAATAACTTTGGGTTCCTGGAAGCCGAAATAAAGATGCATTAAAATTTCAGACCTCATTGGAGTAAAACAAACTTGTCCATATTAATCCAAAACTAACGGCAACCATTACCAAAAAAAAGTATTTGTGCATGCTTTGTCATGTGAAGGGGCATGTTAAACATTACTATTAGATAAATAAAAGTATTTCATCTATTTTTTACTAGCTCCATCGAGAGAATTGATGTTTACCCAAGTGTGAGGAGATTTCTTACCGAATCTTTCCGCACTGTAGAAACTCGTGGTGCATCTCTCACATACTCCTCCATCGCTTGTAAAAAGGATGCAGGGGGCTTGATTATAAACAAAATGCAAACAGGATTAGGGAGACATCTACAATGGCATTAGAAAAACAATTACATATGTTTCCCAGAAAAGTTATCTTGTACCTGCTCAATTTTAATAAATTTCTCGCCACGCCCAACATCAATACTTTTACATACTTCATAGAACTCTGAAAGCGCTTCCGCCTAAAATAAATGGAGATGCATCAGGGAAAGTATCTAAATTCCTAAAGGAACAGAGTCTCGAGAACAGTTTTGATTAATTAGCTGGCTCTGCAAATAATATCTCAGGATGATGATACCTGCTGACCAGCCCTGCGGTATATATCCAGAGACTTAAGAGCATCATTCCGTTGCATCTCAAAGAACTGTTGAGAAAACAACTCGGTTAACCATTGGTAATTAGTTCCGAGGAGAAACTAGACCATCTATGATATAGCCAAAAGAAAAGCCTAACCTTGTCGACTAAATTAACTGTACCATCACTGATAGCATTGTAGATTTTAATGCTTTCTGAAGCAACCTATCAAAACAATAACAAGCCATCAGACCGTGAGAAAATAGAACACGCAAATCATTTCTGATAAAATCTTTGAAGAACATATTACTTACCATTGAAAGTGCCAACTGAATCACAAAATTGTGAACAGATGCTCCTTGTGGCTGCATGAAAGTTTCATGATCATAAATTTGAGCAAAATAGCATATGCCATCTGAATAAAGGACATATTGTCAATGTAGCAACTATGTTGAACTGATTATGAAGATTAACGTACCTGACAGCCGTTAATACGATATAGAAGTTGCTGTAAGGCTGGTAATTGTTCAAGCAACTCCGGCGTGTCCAAATCTTTAGTTCTCTGCATTAAATGCATTAAGAACACATAAGAAACTCCCAACATTTAATGTTTCGCCTAAAGATATGAAGATTGATATGGAAAGCAATTGGATCCTTGCAATCTAGAATTGCAATTGCTGCACAAAACCAAAATAAGCTCTACACATATAAGCATCACCAAGAGGATGGCCTAGTGAGGGAGTAACAAATTGGAGATCGCAAGTATGACTCTACAGAAACACTTGGTGCAGGCTAGACAAGGTTATCTGGTCAATTAGTAGAGGTGCGCATAAGTTGGCCCTAACAGCCGATATAATACATGCACTTTTTTTTCTGATAACTATGGTGTCCAGGCCAATTTCCGCATACCTCGACTAATTCCTCAAGATACATGTCACCTCCCACCAACAAGTACCAAGTAACACACTCATATATATAACAGAACTCCTTTAAACTATCCGTAGAGACTAGAAAAAGTGTTTCTCTCACCGGCCGATCGGTTTCCACATCATATTTCAGAACTCGAAAACATTCCAGCCTCTCCTCCAAGAACAAGGCATATGAACGCACCCAAGCAGAGTAATCCCATGCTGAAAAGTTTATCACAGTAAGTATCAAATTGAAGGAGAACACTATGGTCAACTTCCTGAAAGCAAGAAAAAAAGTTGATAATATGCATACCATTTGGACTAGAGTCATCTTTGAAATGAGCCATGTTAAGCATGCGATTTCTACTGAAGCCATAGTTAATAAGCTCCTCATGGAATGTGGGGTCCACCTCTCTTAAAGCACGGTGAATGACGATCAATGTTTTTAGAGCAACCTGTCATCCGGAAAGAGTGAAAAATGAATATGTAATTTATGGTGCACGTGAACCCATAATCTTTCTGCAACTAGGTATTTTATGTGCATATTTTTTAAAATTGATCTACTATTACCTGTTGGCATCCTATGCTACAAAAAGGCTAAACGCTGCACTAGATTGAACGCTAAGTAATTCACCTAGAGGGTTAAGGATCAATTCCAACTTAAAGCATTTTTGTCGTCCTTTCTTTAATAAAGCACCCATGTTATAGAAATCCTAAATTTGCCTGTGACAGCAGGTGATTCATGACCTATAGAGGGGATATAAGTGATGATTATCAGGAATCAAGGTTACATAAACTGCAATCAATTTCTATGTTTGACACATTAATGTGAAACCAAGAGTATGAAAACTAAGCAAAATGAGTCTTAAAACATTTGAACCAACACTTGATTATCAACATTATTTCTCAACTCCAGGAGTTAGACCTTCACAAAAGCAAGATGATATTTCTTTTTCACGACTGAAGCTAAATTGTAGAAAAGAATGGACTTATAATCTGATCTGTTTTCACCTACAAAATCAAGGCCAGTGGCTATCATGTGTCACTAGACCAAAATAACTTAGTACACAGCACAAAAGCTATTGTCTATTTGTCCCAAAATATGCTCAACATAAGCTCTTAAATATATTGGATCTCAACAGGAACACGAGAGAGAGAGTTGAGATCTTCATGGGGTCTCCATGGGACCTTAGTCACATCAATGTTCTTTCAATAACCATGCTGTTCTGTAATTGCAAGTGATTGTATACTTTTAAATCTTCACCCTGGACCTTAGTCATGTCCACGTTCCCTCAAAGTAGTCTCCTTTGGGTGTAAACCAACTCTAAAGGCTAAAGTTTACCAATTCGAGCTTTTTTATCCTTTTCTTCTTTGATTCCCACCTTTGGTTGCACCAATTTGAGTTCATTTGATACTTAAACCAACAGTATACCATGATGCTGCCTCAAACCAACCAAGATTCTACAATAATAGCTCTCTTGTAACATGGCATCTTCTTGATGCTTTTCCAATATGATTTTATCAATTTACCCCTAAAAAAATATGAGATTACTATGCTATTTCACTAGATATCCTATGAATAAAATATAAGGTATTGAAATCAAAAAATCAGCTTTAGTTCAATACCTTTAATTAATTGAAACAAAAACTGTATATGTCATAATATAAGTTTCTGACTGTATCAGTACCCGTATCTGCCCTCAGATCCATAACCGCGAAAAAGTTACGTGATGAAAAGTCCAACTTCTACAACCATATCAGGTACCTGCCCCCTAGTCCGAGCAACATAGGTGAGAACCATCTCATGATCCATAGTGTCACATTACAGCTGGCATTGCTCGGTTTGATATGGATACAGTAATGCTGCAAGATCAATGCTAGGATCTTAGAGCGATATACCCCTTAACCCTCGGTCCCTTCTGAACAAAGAAGAGAGAATTTTTATGTTTTCCTCAAGAAAAATGGACCAACTGCCCAACCACAGATGAAGTAACTAATACCTTCAGATTTGTGGCCTAGCCCAGTTGAATAGAGCGTGCTAATCCTAGCTCACCCAACCATTAAAATAGAGAGCAATCATTCTTCAAGGGAAGTTGTTGCTCTGAATGTGGTCATTATGTGGATCTTTTTCACTTCATTCCAACAATGGAAACCTGAAAGCTAATGAAACTGGGGACGATGCCCCATTCAATGTATTCAATGTTTGGCTAGCATAATTTAGCACAATTAATGTAATAATGTAGCTATTATGGGACTGTAATTCCGCTAGCCAAAATTGCCAGTTTTTACAGGCTTGGCAACTATACAAAAATTTCCCTCCCATTTTATGGCCTCTTGGTAAAGAAGAAAGAGAAGAAACATCAAATGAATATTTATCTTGAAGTGTTCACAGATAAAGCTGTCTGAGAATTTTAACCCAGAAATTGGAGAATCTTCCTAACCGTGAAGTATGTGAAGGCAGTTGGTCTTTATCAAAAATATTGTGAAGTTAGTCAAAACTATAAAGAGCAAAAGGCAATAGATAGCAGTAAAAAATAGACAAAATGGGAACTCTTGCCTAAAGGGAGGATTTTATCTTTTTTACCCATCCCTGGGAGCTCCACTTACTTGCTCTAGAGTCGAACCTACAACCTTAAGGTTAGAGGGGGAGGATGCTTACCAGCTGAGCAATCCCCTCTTGCCATTAAAAGGAGGATCATTTGAGGGATTTAATATTTCTTACATCAATGGAAGGTTTGTTATGAGGGATTTAATTAACTTTCTAGGAAGAATATAGTAGCTTTTTCGTAATTAAAAAAATAGTTTGTTTCGTAACCAAAAAAGAAAAAGTAGGTTTTTCTTTTTCAGGACATTGGGATGAAAGTACCATAGCACCGCACCGCCTATTTTTTCAAGCTCATCTTTATAATCTTTATGGTAATTTGTGCTAGTAGAAAAGAAGAAACGATAAGCTAACAGATCTTCGTCAAATCAGCATTTCGAGAACTAATAATGATTGATAGGCATGGGACAAGCTTTTCAGAATTTACCTTCCATGAAAAGTGCTACTGAATTGAATTCATTATGCTTCTTAGGTATAGAAACTATAAGCAGCATGAGGCAATATATCAGCCAGGCAAAGTTAACAAAATCAATATTTTCTCTTCCCTTAATGGAGGAATCGACTATTTTTTAAAATTTTTAGGACTTGGGGGTGAATAGTAGTTCACAGCATCCCCTTGCTTCTTACATCAACCTTTAGTATCATTATGGTAATTTTTGCAGTTGTAAATAAGAAAAAACAATAAAACTAACCAGACTTTTCTAAGTCAATATTTCGAGAACTATTACGATTGATTGGTAAGAAAATGTGTCTCTGGAATTTATCTTTCATTAAAAAGGTGCTACATAATTGAGTTTATTGTTCATACCGCCCAATTATGTGTCTTTGACAACCTTCTCGCCAGAGCATGAATGCAGTATGCAACATCAGCTCGAGGCCTGGTAGCCGAGATGGCAGAAAAAATGGCTGAAAATGAGAATCAAATAATTCTATCAAGTCCCATTCTGAATGCAGTTTATCGCTATATTTCGGCAAGTTACATCTCCATAACATAACGGTCTGAAGCTTACCTCTTATGTATTTCTCCTTTGCTGGCTGTTCAACATGATTTGTTGCCTTAACTATAGCAATATCCAACTCCTGAAGAATGTCAAGAAAACAGGTATCGGGAGAGCACTCAAAATGGATGTAGAATGAGAAGAGGTAGCAAAAATGAATCTTACCTTATAGCTACTATTAATTTTAGCTAAACTGACAGTAGTAGTATCCTTGAGCGATCCAAGGGTTTTTCTTAAGCTGCTCTGCGTACCTCCTCCCGACATTTCTCTCTTCACAGCTTCGAGCAGGAAGTGGCTACAACAATTAGCCTACATTAAATGAACTCAAATGTACCATAATTTAACATTTGTCCAATAATCTACTCCCCTTTTTGTCTTACTTACATCTTTAGTCTGTTTCAACAAAAAATGACTCTTTTCCTTTTTAGCAACTCTTTAGTTTCATCTTTCCACACGGGTATGTTTAAGACCACAAGATTAAATGAGATTTTGGTACATTAAACATATCTTTAGTTTAAGGTCACAAATTTCAAAAGTTCTCTTTACTTCCTTAAACTTTGTGCCAAGTCAATACCAGACAGTCAAATTAAAACGGGGAGAGTATAATATAATTCTACAAGAAGTGACAATATGCTTTCCCTCTAATGTATCAAATAAGAACCACATCGAATCCAACAACCTATATCCAAGTAAAATCTTCTGTGTGGTATTCATTTCACCAAAAGATTCAAACACCCTATATCCAAGTCAGTAAGAAACAAAGGCAAAGTTATGCACCTAGGGATCATCTGATAAGCTCAAATAAAAGAAAGAAAATTAGAAACAACAAAAGACATTTTAGTCAGCACCGTCAAAATTTAAACCCAACAAAAGAATTTATTCCAAGAACCCACAACGAATCAGGTTGCACATTTGACTCAAACACTTCATAATCAAGCATCCAACAAACTCAATACAATCTTTACTCATTCACACCTCAAAATTTCAGCTCAATCAATAACCCCACAACCAAAAAACCAAAAGGGTATCTTCTTATAAGCAAATAAAAATCAAAAGACTAGTCTGAAACACAACTTCACAATCAAAGATTCAACACACTAAAAATTCAATCTTCACACATTAATACCTCAAATGTTCAGCTCAATCAAAACTCCCACAAGCAAAAAGGTCCAACAATCAAAAGACTAGGCTAAAACACAACTTCGCAATCAAAGATCCAACAAACCCAACATTCAATCTTTACACATCCATACCTCAAATATTCAGCTCAACCAAAAAGCCGACAACAAAAAAGACTAAATGGTATCTTCTTATAAACAAATAACAATTAGAAGACTAGTTCAAACACTACTTCATAATCAAAGATCCAACAAACCCATAATTCAATATTTACACATTCATACCTCAAATGCTCAGCTCAACCAAAAACCCCACAACCAAAAAGACCAAAAGGGTATCTTCTTACAAACAAATAACAATCACAAGAGTAGTTGAAACACAACTTCATAATCAAAGATCCAACAAACCCAGAATTCAATCTTTACACTTTCATACCTCAAATGTTCAGCTCAACCAAAAAGCCCATAACAAAAAAGACCAAATGGTATCTTCTTACTAACAAATAACAATCAAAAGAGTAGTTGAAACGCTACTTCATAATCAAAGATCCAACAAACCCAAAATTCAATCTTCACACATTCATAACTCAAATGCTCAGCTCAACCAAAAAGACTAAAAGGTATCTTCTTACAAACAAATAACAATCAAAAGAGTAGTTAATACACAACCTCATAATCAAAGATCCAACAAACCCAAAATTCAATCTTCACAACCTCAAATGTTCAGCTCAACCAAAAAGGTCAAAAGGGTATCTTCTTGTAAGAAAATGAAAATCAAAAGGCAAGTTTGAAGCACAACTTCATAATCAAAGATCCAACAAACTCAAAATTCAATCTTTGCACATCCATACCTCAAACGTTCAGCTCAACCAAAAAACCCCACAACTAAAAAGACCAAAAGGGTATCTTCTTACAAACAAACAACAATCAAAAACAGTAGTTGAAACACAACTTCATAATCAAAGATCCAACAACCCCAAAATTCAATCTTCACATATTCATACCTCAAATGTTCAGCTCAACCCAAAAAAAACCCCACAACTAAAAAGACCAAAAAAGGGTATCTTCTTACAAAAAAATAACAACCATAAACCACTAGTCTGAAGCACAACTTCATAATCAAGGATCGAAAAACCACAAAAATTCAATCTTTACACATTCATACCTCAAATGTTCAGCTCAACCAACAATCCCATAACCAAGAAAGCTAAAAGGGTATCTTGTTATGAACATACACGAATCAAAAAAGCAGGTTTAAAAGTTAAAACTCGAGTGAAACTGAAGAATTTCTGAGAGAAATTTGAGGAGAAAGGAAAAACGGGGGTGTGGGGAGTCCTTTTTGGTGGCCTGCAGAGAAGAAAAGTCTGCAACAATGAATTTTGTTTTGGTTGGCGGTCGGCGTCATCAACCATTTAACTATTTTTATAATTGCATTTCTTGAAATTGTGCATTTTAGACATTCTATTAAATATTATCCCCGTCTCTCCGTCTCATTTTATGTATTATTCTTTTTCTATCTGTCATGAACTATGTTGTTACCGGATACTCAATAATCAATATACATAATTCTATCTGTTACCTCATCGTTCTTTTTTAGTTATCATAATTTTTCTAAAATTAAATATTACTCTTTTCGTCAAATTTTATGCGATACTTTTTTTTATCCGTTCCAAAAAGAATATCATCTTACTCTAATGGGAAAAGATTTACCTTTAAAATTTCATTTTTGCCTTTAATAGAATGATTTTCAGACATACAAATATCTAAGAATGATTTTAGATCACAAGTTTTAAAAATCTTCATTTTTTTCTTGAATATAATGTCAAATTAAGAGCTGCCACATAAAATAGCACCGAGGGAGTACAAATTTTAACTAGCATTTTATGATGTATTTTCTTAGCATATTGATATGATATCGTATTCATATCCCAATTTCATTCATATTCCTTTAGCGCCATTGACATAACAAATGTCTTTTCTACGCTATCTCTTTCTATTCTATTATATATATGAAAAGTTAAAAACTTAGAATAGGAAAACAAACAAGGAAGATTTGTAATGATTTTTTCATTCCTTTCTATCAAGTAATTTAGTATTTTTATATGTGGAGATAATCAATTTGATCGTTGTTGTCAGACTCTATTATAAATTTCTAACCACATTCTCCATAGTGTCCTCTTGTCTCCTCCATCTCCGAGCCTAGTTAGAAAGAATGTAACAACAACAATTGATTTTATCACGAGACAGCTCATGATGTTCCTATTGATTTGTTATGCGTCTCATGTGTAAACGTCATTTCTAATGTATAGTGGTAAAGTTTTCTTTTTGAATTGCACTAAGGTGTATAGTGCTCCAAATTAAAAAAGTAACATAAAAGGTGAAGATGTTTTATGTATTTGCTACATTTCATTATTTCTATATAAAATTTAAATATTTATCATTTCGCATAATTTTCGAGAAAGAAAAAGAAATCCTTACACCCAAAAATTAATAATGGCAGAAAAATTCTTCCATTTCATTAATCCAAAAGTTGTCAGAATACGGAAGTGTACGATAAAATGTAAATATTTTTCTTATATTATAGTACTACTTATATAATATTGTAATGATTAAATCTGGACCGTTAGATTTGATGATGAGTTAAAGTGGGACCCAGAAAGTTGAAGATGTAAAGTAGCTGTCCACAGCTGAGCAATCCTCAACAACATGTTCACTTTAGCAAAACTGACCACATTGTACTAACCTGTACCTGCTAATCATCAATATTGTGTTTTTTTTTAAAACTAAAAAGAGTGGGGTTGGGGGTTTGG
>JAOTQR010000097.1:2660239-2673362 GCA_025774065.1 Solanum ossicruentum | reverse complement strand
ATGAGGGGTTTTGATGTGAATGTCTTGGGGGTGTTGCAAGGTGTTGATTGATGGTTTTACAATAGATTTTCTTACATGATTTTATCTCTAAATTGCATGGTCTTATACCCCCACTACACACCCCCAAAGTATTTGATAAAATGTCCGGTTATGGTTTCTTGAAGAATTGAAGCTCCTAAGCATGAGATATGATATGAATGATGTTATGATGATGAAAGGAGCTTATGTATATGATTATTCCTATATTAAGTGTTGCATTAGACCATATGATGAATCCTATGTAAAGTGTAGAACTCGACCATGCCCAATCCGAGGGGTCTAAGCACCCGAATAACCTAGTGAAGGGTTTGTACTTCTCCACCTAGTGATGGGGCGGGATCATCACTAACCTAGATGGGGGTTAGTACTCATCAACCTAGATGAGGGTTAGTACTCATCCACCTAAGTGATGGGGCGGCATCATCACTAACCTACCAAAGGGTTGTTCATTTGGAAAGCTAGCTTGGTCTCTTCTTCACATATGATATCCTATACAAGCATGAGTTACTTAAGCATGTTTTACTTAAGCATTATGTCTATTGCTTAATATCGTGCATTTTGACTATGATACCTAATTCTTGTTACATTGCATCCTAAATACTTAAAACATTCAAACGTACTAACGCATACTCTTGCCTACATGATATCACCATGTAGGGACCGGTACTCAAGTTGATCATCCGCCTCCTCCACGTGGCTAGTCGGTGTTATTCAAGTTTGTTGGTGAGTCCTCCATTTCGGGGACCTTAGTCTATGTTGTTATTTTCTATGTATTAAGACACTATCTTATGTTCTATTGACTATGAGAGTGAGCCCAGTAGCTTTGTCTTGGCCCCAGCTTTATCTATGTATTTAGAGGTGTTTGTTGGACGAGTTGTGTATTTATGATATGAGTTATGACTCCTTGTCGTTGATGTTGATGTTTTGACAAGCTATCCCTTAGCCCCTTGTTCCTTTTGCTTACTTTATGCCTTTTATATGCTTCCGCGACCAAGGATGTGTAATGACAAGTTAAGAAGCTTGATGGGGTTCCCCATTCGCCGTGTCACTTCTTGGCCCTAGGCTTGGGACGTGACAATAGAAACAACCTCTTCCAGAAATGCAAGGTAAGTATGCCTATAATTAACCGAATGTGGTCTAACCCTTTCCTAGATCTTGGACATAGCGGGCACTCAGTGACCGAATCACCCCTTGTTAATACAAATCTCTAAGTAAACATCTAAATATCATTAAGCAAAGCGGAAACCATCTAAAGATCATTAAGCAAAGCGACTAAGATTTTATACAAATACAAGTTACTGTTTTTTTATATAAGGAGAAATAACAGTACATTAAAATGTGTACTACTCTCACATCAGGGCAAAACATACATATTTATTAATTAAATTGATTCCCACTAACACCTTAACAGATGCATTCTGCACCTATCAGCAGTTGATTTGGTTTAACTAACCCTGTACAAGGCACAGGATCTCAATGCAACCTCAGGAAAAAAACACCTATGTAAACCACATAAAGACAGATTTTTGTTCATATTCCACTTGCATTCCACATCAATCATCATGCTTAAATCCAAGTAAGAAAACATTTCAAGGACTCTGCTTTAATCAATAAACGTTTTTTATGTGCCAACATAAACATGTGAAGAGTTCAAATTCTACTTCTCTTGCTTTGATAATCTGAACATGAAACAAGCTAAGACGTATGCCACAAAATGTATTAAAGTAATGATCATGATTAAAAAGAAAGAGACAAAAACACAAGAATAGAAGTACAAATGGGAGAAGAAACAGCATTCGACAAGTGTATACTGTTCAAACCTGTACGTGTATGATGCGCCAATCTTGCAAAATCTTTCCAAGTTTACGCCTTTGCCAGGAAATGTTGGTACATAGAACTTGAAGCAAAGTGATTAACAACTGTTTTAGACAAAAACATGTTTTAAATGGTGACAGATTTCATTAAATAGACTGGGAAATGGAATTTTGATAAAAGCATAGGCTATTCAACGACAAATAAAACCCAAAACAGATCAGTTCAACTTTTTACGAGTATCAATACCAGAAAAAAGCACAGAAAAGTTTTACGATAGATTTTTTATCAGAAGCTCAGGAAATAGAAATGATCTCCCTTTAATATATTCATGCTTACTTGCCCAAGCTGTACAACAGTTTCCTTCTTCTGAACATCATGGTTCTTCGCCACCTCAGGTAACAAAGAAGCTTTACAAATCACAGCAAAGACAGAATCACGCCCATAAAGCTTCCCATCTTGAACCAGCAAATGCTGTTGATTAGTCTTTCACATGAGAATGTCATTGTGAAAAGATAAAATATATCTTGAAGTTCAACAAGTTAAAAAGGTGAACTTGGATCACTAAATCTGCTACATACAGTAGAAGGCAAATCGAAACCAGTAACCTTCAACCCCACAACCACCCCTCTGGACGACTGATAAATGAATAATCTTCTGGTGACAGATTTTTCTTCATGTGAATTCAGATAGAAATTTTTTTTGTTGATTCTTGATAACTTGAAAAGCTAATGCCAAACCTTTTGCTTCACAACTACAAAAGGCTTATTCGGTCATAAGATAGCCCAATAATTAAAGATTTTGCAAAAACTTTGACTAAATTTTGAACATCAGAGTTCCCAAAAACTCGTAGAGAAAAGATGAGTAAGGTTAGAACAGGCAAAATTGATGAGCACAATGTTCATGAATGGAAGCATGCAGAATTTAAATGTGCTAGAAAATACCTGCAGATGAGCTCTAGCAACCAATTCTGGTTGAAGCTTTTGAAACTCAACCACAAATCGTAAAACACCTTCAAAGACTGGATCTAAATTGTAGGAACATATGATCTCTAGCTCATGAAGAAGCTTTTGGAAATATTCAGCTGCCTGGTAGAAGAATATACAAATATGATTTTCTGTATTACTTGGATCAAAGCAAGGTACTTATGTGCTTTTTTTTCACGCCTTACCTTCTTCCAGCTAATTGTCTGGATAGCACGAGGTGGAGTTGGAGCCGATAATCTACTATTTAAGGTAGAATCAAACCCAACAGGTTGACAACCTGAAGCAGTTGTATCAGTTTTCGTTCCATCTTCCAAAGTTCCTGGTGCATTGATAGACTTCAAGAATTCTGCTGACTTAATCATGGAATCTAACTCTTCAAAACAACAAGCAATATGTTTCTTTGCCAATTCCAAACCTCTGCCTTGTGGCCTCTTCATATTTGTCACAACATGGTAAAAGTGCTGGAAACACAGAGAGAATAGTATAAACATTAAGAGGAACAGCAGTGACCTTTCTCAGTAAGGCCGGATGACAAAATATCTATTTACAAAATGAATAGAAAGGTGAAAAGATGTAGAATCACCGCAACTTATTCACTTTTTCAACAATCAACTCTGGGGTGAACCAGTAAGAACTCTGAAGATTTTACAAGTAAGAGCAAGTTGAAAGTAATTTTATTCAAAACTTCTTTCCATGCATGCTTCATCAAGGGACCAGGTTTATAAAACAACTATTAAAAGTAATTCTCCTTATTGCTAAAGAAACAAACTGATTTACTCCAAATTCTTTTATCTCTGCAGTTTGCCCATGGCAAAAATTAGCAACAGTGAGATACTGTCCTAACTCTTAACAGCTAAAGTGGTTAGAGCATGCACAAGTGTTTATTTTCCAAAATCTCTGACCAGTAAAATTTAGATTAGATAATTATCCTTCATGGTGCATTTAATTGCAGGGAAAGTCAATACCGAATGAGAACTACTTTTTTTTAAAAGGTAAGTAGATTATATATTTAAAATAAGTGACTTAGCACCATAGCACCAAGATGATGCTAAGGTAGTACAAGTATCAGGAATCCCACGGTACAAAATACAACTATTGATACGCCTCAATCTCAAACAAGATATGTTTTGTCATGTGAATCCTTATTGACCATGTTTCTCCATTTAATTTCATCTCAAGTTAACATTATACAAAACAAAAATAAAGATAGGGCGTACAAGTAGTTCTCTATATTTGCACTTGTATAAAAATCACTGAGATGGCTAAAAGACTCAAGAAAGCCCCGACCTAAAAAAACGTACTAATAAGAATAAATATATTCTCAACTAATTGAAATTGATATTGCCTGCATAGATGTTGTTCAATCGTGCTCAGTCTTTCACTTAGTCTGCATGGATTCCGAGAGATTGTGCAGAAGATCTTTTCACATTGTCAATAGATGCTATATGTTCTATCAGAACTTAAAAAACAGGCACCAATTCCTCCATTGTGCAGTAGCGGAACATTTTTTTCCTCTATTGTTGGACTTAATTGGGTGTTGCCAAAAAGCATTAAGGATGCCTACAAAGCTTGAGCCTATGGAAAGTTGGTAAATCCATCAGGAAGGTCTGGAGAATGGTTCCTAGATGTATTTTCTGGAGAATTTGAGTAGAAAGGAACAGGAGATATTTCGATAGTTTAGCTATTCAAGGTGGTGACTAAACTAGTCGGACATGCTTCGATAGGCTTACCACTTCTCTATCCATTCAATTTATAGTCCCTAAAAGATCAATGATTAATTGCTTTAACTAGTCAGAGCAGTCTATCCCCTAGTAGTTCCCTTGACGTTCTTTTGGATTTTGTTTGCTCCCTATCCCTAGCATAGGTTTTCTAGAATAGGGTTAACAATCTCTCCGTTGTAATCAGCACATGCACAGTGCTTTTGTGCATCTTCTTGATCCTTTTAATAACTAACTCTTACTTCATTTAATAAAAAAATCTTTCTCAAAATGTTATGCATGGTTCACCTGGGGTAACATGCTTGGAGAATAGTTTAATTTCAGAGCTGCTCCTTTCCTCTGAGCTGTCCTCCTACTTTCATTATCAAATATTTACAGCTTGGTTCGGTTTAACCTTTATTATTTTTTCCAAAGCAGTTGAAATATCTTTCCAAGATCTTGCAACTAAATGTTTACAGAACCATATGCAAATTTAGCCTTGAAATAGGGCTAGATCCTCCTAATCCCCATCCCCTGAGGACCCAAGCTTTTCAAATTTCGTAATGGATAGAACAGCTCTAAATAGATAAAGCTGTCCATCATTCTCGATTTCTTGGTAAATATTCCCAATCAAGGCACTTGGCTCAAAAGCTAACAAGCTCCTTGTGACCTTAGTCTTCCAGGTCTTATCTCAGGTAATAAACTAAATACAACTGAAAATGATTTTTGCCAAGCCTGAATCTTGGTTTACCTCTGGGTCAATGATAATACCTATCATCAACCATGGGATAAAGTAATCCCGGATTTATTATCCTTATCCCACCAATAAGATGACCCCTTGCGCTAATTTCATTAATAACAACTCGCCTTCTTTAAAGCTATAGTTTAACAATCTGATACTAAACAGTAACATTCTAATATTCATTTATATGATTCATATGGACCCAGTGAAACTCAAAAAATCTTGGGTTAGAGTTATTTTTTCCCCCTCCTGATAAATGGACTTCAGTTACTTCCTGATTTGATCTTATGTTGAACAAAGGTTACTGAAATGACAGTCAAAATGGGATATCTCTCATCATCAGCTTTGGTGATGACATACAAAGGTAGAGGCCAAAATCAATCGGAGGGAGAGAAAATGAAGAGGTAAAGACAAAGAGAGAGCCATGAAATCTGGTCAACAAGTAAAACATCTCCACATCCTCAAGACAATTATCAATCTCTAGCTTAATAGCGTGAAATGATATATACATGTTAGAGGAGAAAAGTAACACCAAGGCCTATATAATGGAATTTTATTGAAATGACAACACAGAGTAAGACCTTACGAAAACGTAATCGGCATAACAAAGATTTGCAGAATCCTTCCTCCAAATCAGGGGTATTTTGTAATGGTTCTATATCTGCACAAAAGATAAGCAACACATAAGAACATATGGTGGTTGCTGGGATTAGCATCGTTGAAGTTTCACTAAGCTCCTGCAGTTTTCTCCATGAGAATGAAACTCTCTGACCATGTCATGATTTTAAAACTTACAGTTTTCAGAAAATATGAAGTGTTTTTCTTCCTTAATTTCCCAGATCCCACTTGTGGGATTTTACTGGGTATGTTGTTGTTATTGTTTTCTTCTTAATAGAAAAGGACTTTGTTCATGAGAAATAAAGAGTGTGAGATATTAAAGGACCAGACTTGAACTAATACAAGGATAAAAATCTAAACAAATAAAAGACCCAAAATAGTTCTTAACAATTGTGACACTGGCAAAATTTCAGAAATCCACATAAAACCAAAGTTTTCATGGTATTAAAAAGATCTTGAGTAAAATAGCTGTACTATGCATTCTTACTTAAAAGATGCACCACATGTCCATAACAAAAACAAGCATTACAACCTTTTTAAAGTCACAAAGTACCCTAGCTATATTTACGGGGAAATATGCCATTATGTTAAAGAGCTAGGAAAGCTCAGCTTTATCAGATACTAGGACCATGATATTCTGCACAATATAATGCATCTGGAAGACAAAGTATGAAGGCAATCTTTGTAATAAATTTACAAACAAAGTTGCCCAAGTGACAGCACAAAATTTCCCATTTCTGCAAGAGCAGTTGCAAAATGGGGAAGAACAAAACAAGAAAAAGAGTAGATGCTGTCTATTGCTAAAAGGGTAATAATACAGCCTCACTCAAAAAGATAAACTTCAACACTTGGTCCTTTATAGCAAGGGAAATATCTCAAGATCAAAAATAACAAAATGCCTTCAGTTGGCAAGCTCTTTTTGTGGCGATGATAGCATTATGATACAAAGAGGAGACATGGTAGAGCTCTTCTCTCTCAAATGATTTTAGGCATTATGATGCTAAATACAAAGTAACAACTCAGACTTCAAAAAGTAAAAGAAGTGGTGAAATTTTTGGAACAATTTCTATTTTCATGAAGTCAGCTGTAAGATAAGAATTGAAGTTTGTCTGTCAAGCCAACGACAGCAGCATACCTAGTGTGGTCCTACAAAGTGGGGTCTGGGAAGTGTATAGTGCATGCAGATGCAATATTTTTTCCTTTTGTAGATAAGGCAAAAAGTAATATAATTCTTCCTTTAACATCAAAAAGCAGGAAAGAACAAAGGAGAAACTGTTATGCACTATCTAGTATCTATCAGTAACAGAAAGCAGAGCTTTTTCACGTCTAAATTATTTTATATTTAAGATTTCTCTCACCATGCACAATGACTACCTTCTGTAACTCTCTTCTTAGACAATGTAGCTTTACAAGCCCGTAATTGTCGAGCAATTGTTTCTTCGACTGCATGTAGCATTGTCAAACATTTGTCATCTCCATCTACCTTTAGAGGAAGGCCATGAGTCATAGTGAAGAGATCTTCCTCCTGAAAGTAATATAGCAAGAAACAATGATAATCGACAACAAACAAAATCCGGGCACTTACTTAAAGAACATAACTGAGTGCTGTTAGTAGAAAGGAATATTCCTATTAGAATGAGGACCAAATATCTTAAACTTAAGACAGCCGAGCAACTTCAACATAATTGCAGATCAGCAAAGAGATATTAAGAAATTGACCTAATTCAAAAAGTCACATGAAAGAAAGGGGGACAACGCCTTCCTATCAGTTTGAATAATGCTACATTTTTCATATTCTATTCTAAGCATCCACTGTCCCCATACCAAGAGATAATGTTTATAGCAGTCAGATTAAGATGAGGAAAGATGAGATCCTTGGCATGAGTTGCAGAGAAGGTGAAAGCCCTTTTGTTGTTTTATTGCATCTCCAGAAACATTTGGTACTTTGGTTGAAAAGAGGGCCAAGAATACAAAGTTATTTCATAGGCAGGCTACCACAAAAAGGAACATTGTACAATCAATAGAGACAGCAGGAACAGTGCATGATGGAGAAAGGAGGTGAAAGGGGCCATTGTGGGCTTCTACAGTCAAGTGTACAAATAATAAGGGTAGTGAGACCAACACTAGAAGGGATAGAATTTAATCAGATAGGGGAAGTTGACGAAATGGCTAGATGGGCTATCTTGGAAAGGAAGTGCTGAAAACAGTGGAGAGTTTTGCATGATCTGAGGATTCACTTTTGACTTTTTTCATGTTACCAGTTTCAAGAAAAGCTTTTATTTTATTCAGTGTTAGGCCATGGTGAAATGAGGATACATCCTTTCTACTTCTATGAGGTAGCGGTAAGGTCTGTGTACATTATACCCTCCCCAGACCCCACTTGTGGGATTCGACTGGGTATGTTGTTGTTGTTGTTGTTGTTGTAGTGTTAGGGCATGGTGAAGGACGAGAGTTAGGAAAGTACCTTGATGCCACCTTCATAACAATAATACAGACAAATGATCAAACAGTAAAATTCATTTTTGATAAGTAGTAATTTGTTGATCGAGCAGTTAAATCAACTTGGCCTTTCTCTCTCTACTTTCTCTGTCTTCTTATTTTCTCTCTTTGCTTGTGATGCGCTAACTACACGTGCAATTCTTCGATCGTTCTCTTCACGCCGGTGCCGATTGCCGTCGACATTCACACTGTTGAGCCTTTCACGACGCCTTCATCAGGTTTGGTCGTCTCTGTTATCCTCGCTTGCACACCGGCGACATTCAAGACTCCTCGAATGACGGAATTCTCCGGCAAAGGGTCAATACTCCAGATTCAGACAAGCGACGGGACTCGCCGTCAAAGGGTCAGTACTCCAGATTCCAACAAGCAACGGGACTCTCCGGCAACTTTCCAGTCAACCCCAAATTCGCCGTCAGGTTTTCCCAGATTCCGACGCCAGTACTCAAGATTCCAGTCAGAATCTTCCTGTTGGAAACACATAGTAGATTTCCGGCGTGGTTTTCCGGTGAATTCCAAAATTTTATCTGCCAGCGTTTCCCAAACTCTAGATTCCGGCTCCGGTGAGATATTCCGGCGAAAATCAGTTTCATCTCCCAAACTCCAGCAACATTCATATTGGATCAAAATTCCAGGTGACATCTTCCAAATCCCTTATATTTTTTTGCCAGTTACATATTTGCCTTTTACATTACTTGCCTTATACTGTTTGTGTTTCCTTTTTACAGATCTGCCTTTTTGCATTATTTGCCTTTATTGTATATTTTTACTATACTTTGTGATCTTGGATTGTCTTTACTTGTTTACCATAGAGGGTGGCCTTTACTTCTTTGTGGTTTTTACATATTTGCCTTTTACATTATTCACTGTATATTTCTTATAGTTACCATTTATTATATGACGTGATCTTACATATCAGATTGGGTTGCCTTTACTTGTTTACCATATTGTGATTAGGAGTATACTTTATATTTTATTGTTCTATTTTGTTGGGTTGCATAGTTTTTTTTCTAGATTGTACTAGTTCTAGTTTAGTGGAGTTGGGATATAATGGTGGACTAGGATTATATCGTCAGTTGGGCTCGGAGGTAAGGGGTAGGGGTGGTAAGAGGGGCACGGGCTTATTTAAGTTAAGAATAGGGTCGTGGAATGTAGGATCACTTACGGAGAAATCCATAGAGCTAGTGAAGTGTCTTAAGAGGAGACATTAATATAGCATGTGTTCAGGAGACCAGATGGGTAGGTACCAAAGCTCGGGAAGTGGATGAGTTTAAGTTATGGTACTCGGGTGGTTCTAGGGATAGAAATGGTGTAGGTATCCTTGTAGATGAAAACCTTAGGGAATATGTTGTTGAGGTTAGGAGGTTTAATGATAGGATGATGTCTATCAAGCTCGTCGTTGGTAGGCATGTAGTGAATGTAGTTAGTGCCTATGCGCCTCAAGTAGGCCTGGACGAGGAAGTCAAAAAGCTCTTTTAGGAAGAGTTGGATAAGGTTGTGAGAGGCATTCCAGAGACCGGAAAAATCTTCATTGCCGCCGACTTTAATGGGCATATTGGGGCAACCACTAGCGAGTTCGAGGATGTTCATAGAGGCTTTGGTTTTGGGAGAGGAATGGAGGAGGGACGTCTCTATTAGATTTTTCCAAAGCCTTTGTGTTAGTTATTGCTAACTCATGTTTTCCAAAGAGAGAAAATCACTTGATTACCTTTTGTAGCACGGTAGTTAAGACTCAGATTGATTACTTACTTCTCCGAAAGGGCGATAGAAGCCTTTGTAAGAACTGCAAGGTTATTCCGAGTGAAAATATTTTCACTCGACATAGGCTTCTAGTGATGGATTTGGAGATTAAGAGGGAAAAGAAGAAGGCGTTTAATGCTCAATTGAGGACTAGATGGGGAGGCCTGACCCCTGCCCTTTCACGAGAGATAGAAGGAAAGAGTGAGTAGTTTAGAGGCTTGGAGTAGTGGCGGAGATGTGAACAATATGTGGGACACTACTGCTGGTTGCATTCGGAAAGTAGTTACTGAGGTACTAGGGGTCTCGAGAGGGACCTTTGGTGGACCTCAAGGCGACTGGTGGTGGAATGACAAAGTCCAGGGCAAAGTGAAAGCTAAGAAGATTGCTTATACGAGGTGGTTGGAGTGTAGGGATGAGGACAAGAAGCAACAGTTGAAGGAGATTTATAAGACGACAAAGACAGAAGCGAAGATGCCGGTGACGAGTGCTAAGACAGCGAGCGACTATATGTAGAGCTAAGTGATAAAGGCGGGGACAAGAGATTGTATAGGCTCACTAAAGAGATAGAAAGAAAAGCTCGCAACTTGGATCAAGTGAAGTGCATCAAGGACGAGGAGGGTGAGGTGTTGGTAGATAAGACTTCCATTAAGCTAATGTGGCAAACTTGCTTTCATAAACTCTTAAACGAAAAAGGAAATAGAGATATTGAGCTGGGTGAGTTGGCACACTCCGAAAGTCATCGTGATTTTGGTTATTGCAGACAGTTTAGAGTTAAGTAGGTTAGACGTGCTATTAGTATGATGAAGAGAGGGAGAGCAATCAGATAGGATAAGATTCCGATAGAGTTTTGGAAATACACGATTGAGATTCCGATAGAGTGATTGACTAGACTGTTCAATATTATTATGAAGACTGCCAAGATACCCGATCAATGGAGGAGGAGTACAATGGTTCCATTGTACAAGAAAAGGGTGATATTCAAAACTGTAACAGTTACAGGGGTATCAGGTTGCTAAGTCACACTATGAAGGTCTAGGAGAGAGTGGTGGAGATGAGGGTGAGAAAAGTAGTGGCTATTTCAGAGAATCGGTTTGGATTCATGCTGGGGAAGTCAACTACTGAAGCAATCCATCTTGTTCGGAGCTTAGTGAAGAAATATAGAGAAGGAAAGAAAGACCTTCATATGATGTTCATTGATCTCGAGAAGGCCTACGACAAAATTCCGAGGGATGTCATACGGAGGTGCCTAGAGGAGAAAGGTGTCCTGATGAAATATATTAGGGTGATAAAGGACATTATGACGTGCCAAAACTCGGATAAGAATGGTGGGAGGAGACTCAAAGTATTTTCCTATTAAGATGGGACTTCATCAAGGATCTGTGTTGAGCCCTTTTCTGTTTGCCTTGGTTATGGATGAGCTCCAGAAATAGCCTCTCTACCTCTACGAGGTAGTGGTAAGGTTTGCGTACATTCTACCCTCCCGGACCCCACTTGTGGGATTCCACTAGGTATGTTGTTGTTGTTGGTTATGGATGAGCTGACACGATCTATTCAAGAGGAGGTTTCATGGTGTATGTTATTTGCAAATGACATAGTATTGATTGATGAGACTTGGGCTAAAGTTAATGATAAATTAGAGGTATGGAGACACACTTAGGA
Organism: Solanum ossicruentum; assembly: GCA_025774065.1. Lineage (NCBI taxonomy): Eukaryota > Viridiplantae > Streptophyta > Magnoliopsida > Solanales > Solanaceae > Solanum > Solanum ossicruentum. The sequence continues at coordinate 2,661,573 of JAOTQR010000097.1, read as the reverse complement.
GTCTAAAGGGTTCAAACTGAGCAGGACTAAAACAGAGTACTTGGAGTGCAAATTCAGTGTAGCCGAGGATGAAGCAGACACTGATGTGAGACTTGCTACTTAACCTATTCCAAAGAGAGAAAATTTTTAATATCTTGGGTCCATCATCCAGAGTAGTACTGATATCGACGATGACGTCACTCACCATATTGGGGCAGCATGGACAAAATGAAGACTTGCCTTTAGAGTACTGTGTGGTAAGAAGATACCACCTAAACACAAAGGTAAGTTTTACAGGATGAGGTTAGACCTCTTCGCGTATGGGGTAGAGTGCTGGCCAATCAAAAACTCACATGTTCAGAAAATGCAGGTCGTGGAGATGAGGATGTTGAGAGTGGATGTGTGAACATACCAGGAGTGATAAGATTATGAATAAGACCATTCGGGAGAAGCTAGAGGTGGCCCCTGTGGCTGACAAGATAAGGGAAGCGAGACTGTAATGGTTTGGACATGTGCAGAAAAGAAGTGTCGATGCTCCTGTTAGAAGGTGCGAGGGGCTGGATTTAGGAGTTACACTGAGGGGTAGAGGTAGACCGATGAAGTATTTGGGGGAGGTAATCAGACAAGATATGGTGAAACTTGATCTCACCGAGGACATGACCTTAGATAGGAAGGAGTGGAGGTCGCGAATTAGAGTAACAAGTTAATAGGTTAGTAGGTTAGGTTGATATCTAGTTGTGGGGTATAGTAGGGTCGTAGGTTTAGTCATGCCTTTATATCTTGTATGTTGCTATCCGTCTTATATATAGTGTCATCCTCTTCAGCAAAGAGCCAGTCTAATAGAATGCATGAAGCGCTTCTATGACTGCCGCAAAGTAGGGCATAAGGGAAAGCACCAACCTGTGTTATGCATAGCTACAGATAAACCATGCTTATAGTGAATCTTCAACAACATTGTCGAGAAGATCATTGGTAAGATGCTTGCCAATAGACTACAGAATTCACAGAGTGACACATTGGCAGTCTCTTTGAATGCATCATGAAAGGAAGATACATTTTAAATATCGCGTGTGGCGAAGGAGCTATAAGGGGAGAAGCTGGATGTGAATTTGAACTTTTTTAACTTAGCGAGGATGAACATGAGTTGCAGAGAGAGATGGAGGAAATGGATTATGTTCTCCATATTGACAGTGAGGTTACCCGTTGCCACCCGTTGCCAGGAGCCTCAATGTTTTCTTCGGTAGCTAACATGCTATTTCCAAATGCTATTGGTCCTGGTAATGGAGGCACCAAGTAAACTTATGCACAGAGCATTTCAAAAGATACTTGAAGGGCTTCACAACAAGTGTGAGGGG
>JAOTQR010000097.1:2645709-2660139 GCA_025774065.1 Solanum ossicruentum | reverse complement strand
AAGTGTTAAACTATTCCAGCATGTGAGGAGGACAACATTGAACAAATCACCTGTGTTTTCAGTTGTAGTATCAGGTAGACAGAGCATAGCGCATACAAGGTTTGCCACCACGATTTTCAAATAACGATCATGCAATTTGGGTCCAATATTAGAAGATCTACAAACATGCTTCTTTAACTTTCTTCATCACTATTTTAGGAAGAAAGTGAAGGATAAATGTTTCAGCCCCCCCCCTCCTAGGTGCAGAAATGGAGAATGCACCAACATAAGTATGATTCAGAAAAGGACTGCCTAGATTTCTAAACTGTTTCCAGAAATATTATATACATCAGTTTTTTGTTAGAAAGGGCTGCCTAAGATCAGGTTGCTTTTAATAAGTAAAGCCGCAAAAGTCAAGTTTAATAAGGTAACGAGATGGTACAGAAACAGCAGGACTCATCTACCTGCAAAATGATAAACATTAACGAGTTGCATGGTGCTTACTTCATTTGTGCGTGTATCTGAGACTGTGCAAACAACCGCATTGCAGGTTGCACGCATGACTCTGCAATATGAATGTAGTAGCGCATGCGATGACGTCCTGTCAGGCCTCAAAAGGTATAAGCAAGAAAAAACAGTTTGAGCCAGTGAACAACCTTTATGCCATGTTGCCTGCATTCCCAATATATATCAGCCAAAGATAAACTTCTTGCTCGACTAATCAAACGCTTTGTGTAAGAAGCTAGGAGTACCTCACAAGCAAGAAGATGATCCATGATATCAATGATACGTTGAACATCAACTGTTTTGTCAAAACTCAAAGGAATAGGAGCAGCACCATACTCAATAGCTTCATCTACTGAATAGTATGTGCGTACCATGCCTGAATCCATCTTTGGATCCATTATCTAGTTCAAATTATGACACATGTAAGTGCAACACAAAGATAGAGAGTATCATCATGAAGGAAAAACCAGTTCATCAATGTCTGACAAAAGTAACAATGTATCAAGCACGGTCTAGCAGATAAGATCCAAGAAGTCTATACCGCTTCATATAAATACCAAGGAAAGAGGATGATTGGTATCATCCACAAGATAATCAGAGAATCAAAGAAAAAGCACAACAGTACCTCTAATGCCGACATGGCAGCAAAAAGATTAAAATTTTCCCCATGTATCAGCTCTCCATCTCGAAGATCTGGGACCAAATAATTTGAAACAAACCCACATAAGGCATTTTCTTCCTTGAATTACAAAGATGTAGTATAATATTTGAACGATTATGAATAACAAAATCCCAAGACCATCAAGCTCGCTAGTTAAACTCATAGCTTCACCAAAAGTCTTTCTTTTCCTTCCAACTCAAATGCCACATCCAATACGATAATGCAAACTTCCTCCCCGTAGAAAGCACCCAATGATGTGGCCATAATGGTCAAATCCCACTGAGGTAAAAAGATTGGGATTTAGGTAATTTCTTCCCATTTTCCTAAGTCTTGAGGGGCAAAATTAATTACCCAACTGTTGAGAGGTAACACCCTTATTTTCAAAAAACAAAAAAGGAAACGTCCTCTCCATAAGGATATTACATGCAAATTTATAGAAAAAAGTTTCTTTCGTAACCAACCTTTGTATTCAACAAAGCTTCTTCTACTACTCATATTACATATCCCAATCCAATTGAATAGACAAACTACAATACACCCACATTAATAATCCCAATTTTCTTCTCAGCACATAAACATCTTTCAACAAAGTTCATAACAGATTGCAGCAATAAACTAACACCCATGATACCATACGTGGTACCATGGGCGGGTGCAAAGGAGTACAAGGGGGTCCAACTGAACCCCATTACTTGAAATTATTCTATCGAAATAGGGTTAAAAATATGTCCTTTTTTCCATATATATAAATTGTTGAATCCCATGACATAAAAAAAATATTTCTTTTTGAATTCCTGACTCCACCACTGCATTGATACTTCAGTAACATGATGATAGCTCAAACAACATCAATATTTTCTAGCTCTACTCCCCCCACCCCACCCCACCCCACCTCCTCAACATCCCAATATAGTATCACATTAAAAATTCAAAACTTGAGAACCCAATACTTCGATATAAAAGGAAATAAAGTGATTAAAGGAAAAAAGAAGATACCATTGCAGGCGAGCTGGAGAAGGTTTGAAGCATCAGCCCAAACCGTTTGTTCACCGGAAGGGATTGAAGGGCAAATTGGTACTTCTCTATCTCCTTCAGCTTCAGAAACATCAGCCATGTTTTCTGAAGTGAAAAAACTTATTTGGGTTAAATTGTGTAATGAGCTCAGAAAATAGAGATTCTTGAAACTGAAAGTGTGTTTTGGCCTACAATGGCAGCAGCAGGGAAAGGGAGGAAAAAGGGAAGAGAGACAATTGGTCTGATTAATTTGGTAGGGCAAGTAATGGGTCGGATCCTGTTGGACATGGATATGGATCTTCATGACCCCGATTACTCCACTTAATTTTTTGAAAAAATTATGCAATAAGCAAACATATACTGGTTAATTATCTAATATAGTTATAATTTGAATTAATTGTAGTTGTGGTAAATATCTGACTGTAATTATAATTTGAGTTTTTTTGTAATTCACATGATTTATAAAAACGTTGTGTGCGCGATTATAACAAAAGTTGTGCACAAATCAAATTATATAGCGAAATATACAAATATTTTGAATTGTATAGCGAATTATACAAACATTGTGCATGAATTGTCAGTGAAATATACAAATAATATACAAAATATATAACGAATTATACAAACGTATACAAATACTTCGTGAACTATAAGAACGTTGTTATAACTATAGTTACTTCAAACTATAGCTATAATGCATAATTTACGTGTTTTTGAGTTGCTATATGTGAAAATTCCTTTTAAAAAATCTCCTTTTTTATTTTTTCGTGAAGAAAGAGAAAAAAAATGAACTTAAATATACTCAGTTACTCACTCTATCGCATAACATATCAAGTGGTCTTAAATTTTGTAAGAGCGTGAGAATTTTAATTTTTAAAAAAAAATCGAGAGAAATGTTGAAAACAATCTTAAACTTGACTAGAATTTAAAGATAAATTTCGTTTATATTACAAGATCGGTAGTGTATAGATTGTTTTAAGATTGACGATAATTAGAGATGAAACTAGTAACTAACGTTAAATTTAAGAGTGTTTTCAGTATTTCTTTCAAAAAATAATGATTGATATGATTATTTTATCATATTATACTTATTAATTCATGTTTAATTTTAGATCGTAAAAAAATATTTTTACGAAATAATTAATTAATGTCGAATGTAAAACAAAAAGATTTTGTTGTCTTTTTTTTTTGGATGTATTATTAGTGATGATAAGTACAAATAAAATTCTTTTTTGGGAACATTGGACAAATTTAAGTGAAAGCATGTAAGGTTTATTGGATGAGTGCTGCCAATGGGCCATTGTGGGCTACAATCTGGTTTAAACATGGCCCATTAAAGTGCTACATTCTGATTTAAATTTGGGCCAAGATTCATGATCCAAGTGAAGAGACTTGTTCCTTGTTGGGATTTCTTTTGAAAAAAGTTGACTCAATGACATATTTAAGAGTACTTATTAGAGGATTTTTTAAAAAGAGTAAATATTTAAAATATAACACTGCAAAAATAATTATAGTTAATTAAAATTATAATTTATAGTTATATATTATAGGAGAGAGAAAATAATAACAATACCCAAACTAGAGCTATAAAATGTAATTTTTTTAAACTATAGTGATATAATATAAATATATACCATATTTTTGCCTAGTTTCGTAATTTACCCTACTTATCATTAGTACAAACAGAATTTTATAAGTTTTATCACGTAACGATAGAATTCTAACTCTACTTAATAACTATTAAATTTGTGTTTAAAACTGATTATAAAAATAAAATATAATTAATAGAAAATCACGTAATTGATATTTATGATATTGTTTTTATAATTTAAGGGGTCGTTTGATTGGCAACATGTTATCACAGAATAATTAATTCCGGGATAAGTTAGCTTGAGATAAGTTATCTCATATATATATATATATATATGGGATAACTTATCCCATCATTGAGGCAAAAATGGTGGGATAAATAATCCAAGGATTACCTCATACCTCCAACCAAACATTGGATAACATAATCCTACATTTTATTCCGAAATTATTATAATTTATACCTCACAACAAACGACCCTTAAAGTTTTATAACTGTCACTAATTTGGAACACTTAAATTTCTCCCAATTGGTTTGGTTTGTTTATAATGCTCTTCATATTTCATTTTTGTGTGTTTTTCAAAATTTCTGTTGCATAATTTTTTTTTTTGTTGGTATAATTGATGGTGTGAAGAAGGATTTATATATTATATTGGTATAAGTTTGATTTTCAAGGAATGTATATAATTTAGATCTAATGTATGATTTTGGTTTAATTTGTGTGTATAAATTAATTATGTATAGGTAACTAAACTGTATGATATAGATATAATTGTAACAAGTGTATACAATTTGATTAATAATCGATATAGTACAAATATCATACATAAAAATAGATTTAATATCAATTTATCTACATTTATTGAAATACGAACATGTATCAATATCATATCGTTGAAATTTTTGTTTATCACCACAGAATTAAAACGTAATTAATACTAAATGTCATAACAGACATAAGTTCAACAATACAAATTAAAACATAATGTTTTATAAGTAAATTTATGATCCGAGCTATAATTTGTGTCTTCAAGCGTAAGTATAATATATGAACTTGTTAAACCATAATGTTCTGAAATTAAACTTATATCTGTAGAAGGCATAACTTGTGCCTGGTGACATCGTTTTACCTTGCAATTTTTTTTTTAATATTTATATGTATTTATATTAGTTAGTAAAGTAGTGAAGAGCAAAACTTTAGAAACATAAATTTGAGACGCACAAATTAAAGATTACCTCAAAATAAAGTGAAATAGAAGTTAGCCATTTTATAAAGTGTTGGTCCATATCAAGCAGGTGTACAAAACATATCAAAGTCCAAAAATATGATTAAATTGTATGTATTCTTACTTTAATATTTCTTCAAATGAAATAGTAAAAAAAATAATAGTGACAAATTCTAAAAAATCATAGTATTTTAATTCATCTTGAAATTTTATACATTGGAAGTGTCATGCCCAAAGTCTTATTAAGGTGGACTGGCACCCATTGGCGATAAAGTTCGGGAGAACCAATCTGCACCTATGCACCTTCAATAAATATTATAAGAGGTTTCAATATTCAACATGCTTTTAAGAAAGTAGAAAGTAATAGCAAGCCAAAAAGAAATGCATATGACTAGACTGTTGGAGCCACGGTGTCTAAAGTACAAAACATGACTATACTTTACTTTACATTGTCTACAAAGCCTCTAGATAAGGAAAAATATCTGATAAAGGTCGGGACAGGCTCCGCCTCGACTAACTATACAATACAAAAATATAAGTTTTAGACACACAAAGCTCCGAAGCAACCTGAAACTTAGTAACAACAGCTGGATATCCTGTACTCCTACTGCGGAGAGCTTCTAACACATGTACCTGCAGCATGAAATGCAGGTCCTCCTTAAGGGACGTCAGTATGAGATAATATACTGAATATGTAAGGCAGAAAATATTGTATATGAAGTAACAACTCAAATGAAACTATGCACTAATGTAAGGATAAGAGACCACCTTTAGTTATATTGTAGGATTATGTACTTTATGTTCTTTTTATTACTTTATCTTTACTGTATAATATGTGTACAACATGTAATACAAATGACCAGCTGATTAGTGGTAAATCTATATAGGGATCGGCCTTGGCTAGGCTTTTCCTTTCACCCCTTGGGCTACCCCCCGTGATAGGATCGACCCTGTCTAGGTGATTCTTCCATCCCTCGGATTACTACCCATCAATAAGTAATATACTTTACTTTATCTTTCAATTTCCTTTGAGATGATTCTTTTGGTGGTCATAATATTGGAGTTGTAGGACTGTAGATGTAGCATGTCACATATAAATAATTATACAAGACAATACGATAATGAAAGAGTACGCTACACAAATAATGAAATGCGTATGAGATGAAATAACTCGTGAACTTTATTTAGTAACAAGAACCTATGTAACATGGTATCTACGTATGTATGCATATTTGAATGTGGGTATGCATAGGAGCATATGAACATGTTAAAGAGTGGGGATACGGTTAATAGTTTTGTTGAAGTTGGTAAATATCTTTATATGCCAAGGAGGAATTTAAATTTCATGTCAATTAATACAAAATTAGTAGCCTTACATATCTCGATGTACGACCTCGCTATTATCTCAAGATAACCTTCTTTTCCTCCAAATATTTATCTACAATGTAGTAGGTGATAAAACTAACATTAGCAGCCATTAGATACATCTTGGCAGCCCAATTTCATACAAAAACAACACACCGGCAACAAGCGTGTAATTATCAACCCCTGCGTATTCTTTCAATCTTTCCGCCTCTAATTATATTTTCTAATACATATTCTCATATACATATCATGTGCAGCCTGTTTTAATATCATAACAGTCTCACAACAGCCCACAAAGCACAACACATAACAATTATAAACAACATACAAGTAGGCGGCATAACATTACATCGTTCACTACAATTCGAAGTCAACAATCTCAATTCTATTTTAATTTCAACCAGACCATATATAAGATACTTACACATAAAACCAACTTTAAAACAATCCAAAAATAGTTCCAAAGTAGATGGAGGTCGCGGAACAATAATTCCCAACTACCAGCCTACAAGTTCGTACTAAGAACACAATTATGATATCATACAAGAACTCACTTTTGCGGATTGTAAAAATGGTGCAGCAGTCTTCATACATTATTATAAAACCAAGATTCATTAAGAACAGTAGTCTCCCTTCATAATCAATCCCACCAAAAAGAGAAAAACTTCCAAATAAACAAGAAAAATGTACAACCTTTGGAACACATGTTGTCCAACAATTTCACCAAAGGTATAATCAGCTTAGTCTCTTGTTTTTCATGAGAAAACCATACTAAACATATAGGTATTCCTACTTACCTTTACCCTCAAGGTGTAGGGCTTCTCCAAGAACCCTAAAAGTCTCCTTGTGGCTGCTTTGCAAAGTTAAGAAAGAGTAGAGAGAAAACCTTATGAAAGCTGATTTTTTTCCCAAGTTAAAAATGACTTAAAGATGCTGATTTTTTAAGCCCTTTTAAAGGGACTCTTTGGCCGACTTTCTCTTGAGATTTTGACCACATATTAACACATATAATCAAGCTGGTGATGCAACTGCTTGGCCATCTCACTTGGGCCTAAATGGGTCTCAAAGTTGATGGGCATTGGCTGTCCATTTTCCTAATTTTCTTCACTTAGTTTGGACCCAAATCAACAAGTGAATTGTGAATATACTTGGGCCCTTTTTATTATTCATCTTGGGCTGTAAATATTGTCCATTGTAAATGGTAAAACGTGTGCTAAAGTTACACCCTTAACACGGACTCGGATAGATTCGGCATCGGGCCTCGTCTTCGTCTAGCTAGTAAATTTAAGCTAAGCAAGTAGGTAACTCACCTACTAACTTCCTAAGTCGTGCAAGCACCTCAATTCTCTCAGTTTGTTTAGGGTCGTGATCTCCTCAATTTGACATAAAACTTGTATACACTCGACCCTCTTAAGCATTAGACATACATATCGCCCTCTAATTTGAGATTCAAGTACTTTTAAAAATGAGCACTAATTTGACCAAATCATATCATGTTTCATTTGCATAGAACTAGTATATGTAAAATGTGGAATGTTACAGGAAGTTCATACATACATAACAAATGAATGAATCTTTCTATATTTAAAAGGGTTCACAACTTGTATAACACAAAACAATACCTTACATCAAATACTTTTTTAAAATACAAATTAAAAAATGAAGTGTGATAATCATATGCTTTTTTTACCCCCACCCCCTTTTTCTCCCTTTGGTAAAATAAAGTCATAGTGTAATTTATTGTGTGTCACACCCTAATCGACTCCTATATTCCAAGAACACTTGTGCTGCAGCATAGTGTGACAATGCACCTAAAATCACAAATACATGAAATATTTGATGACTATGACCAGCTAGGTCAAAAAATCCAGGTCTCCATCTCTCCGGAATTCGTGTAATGTAAAACATAGTCCCGATCAAATAAGACAATGCCATGGCCAACTCATATGCTAGTGTGATGTTTCTTTCAGGCACGTCCCAGTTCAGTACAATTGAGTGGACGGCAGGTATCAAGCCGAAGAATCCCATGGACATGAACAGAACAGCACGGAACGATCGATACTTTCCAGTCGAAAACACAGGGGATAGGAGGGTGATAATGGTGCAAATCCCCATGATTGTGATCCCACTTAGGTACACAATTTGCCAATGTGGTGAGCATTGAAAAATGTAGTAAATTGGTGGGAAGAATGAGGTGATTATCATGACTGTGATTCCAACATAGTCCATTCTCAACAAAAGGATGTTTAGCTTGTGGGAATGACAAGAGAAGAGGTGACAAATGCTACTTGAAAGTAGACAAAACATTGAACCAAATAAGAACACAAAAAATGGCCATGTTGTATCACTTTGTAACCTCTTTATTGACATCATGTTATCCAATTGTAAGTTTTTGTCCTGCTTCAAATCAATTACTCTAGATGGACCCTGAAATTAAACAAAGGGTTTATATATATTAGGAAAATTCATACATTTGATCGATCGATCAAAAATATTGACAGTTCGTTAGCCAATATACATATATTATACACTAATAATATACATATACACATCTATCTTTTTTTTGGCGGTCATCTATTTAATTTATTTTCTGGCTTTTGTTTAACATATCTGAATGTTTGGACGAAAATAATTACAATCGCTAGCCAAATATATAATAAATATATGAAATATACATGTGTGTCTCTCATTTTGGCAAGCGGGTAATTATGTCAATTTCCGTAATATATACATTATCAGTATAAAAAAATCTAAAATTATTGAAAGTATAACTTAACATGTTATAAATTGCTATTAATTTTATTATTCATGTTATTTTTTCCTTCCTTTTAGTATGCTAAACTGTTTTTTTTAAAAAAAAAATAATAATAATTTGCAAAATGACCCACCTGGAAAAATTCCTTTGTATTATTAGAGACATTTGCATCACCAGTCATGGAAAAGTTCCTACAAGATTGAATCAAAATATAATTGATTAATTATACGGTAATAATATACTCAATAAAATTTTATAAATATGATCTGGAAAAAGTAGGATATATACATACATTAATTTTCATATTTTTGTGAAATAGAAGTATTGTTTTTGATACTCTCGCCTTAAAAGAAGTGAAAAAGCGAGATAAAAAGAAATAACGACAGTAAAATAATAAAATGACTAATATAAAAAAAGTTTGCACGTAATAGTATGAATAGAAGAAAAAGGTACTTATGCAAATACTAACTAAAATTATGATAACACTTGATTCCTATTAATTTTTTATCCTAATTTTCGACCTCCATATTATAATATTACAATAAAATTAAACAATCCTTTTTCTTTTTTTTTTTTTCCTTCAACCTTTTTGAATTGATATAAAGTCCCAAAATTAGTTGGAAGTTGTGACTTTTCTGATACACATAGAAATTAATTTTTTATATATACAAATATTATTTTTATTAAATAAAAGGGGACGTATTTATGGAATGTTGTTGGAAGTTTGATGGCCAACAATGTCATAAAAGCATATGCTTAAAAAATAAACTACTATTCAATCAACCAACTTTTTCAGATATTAATTAAAAGGAAAAATTACTTAAATAGATCTTTTTTAATAAATAATTACTTAATTTAGCGATATTTTTTATTTATCATCATTTATAGTAATATATAATAATATTATGATAAATTTGCATTAGGATTGAAAGTGCATCATGTATTCAATATAAACATATTATAGCTGTTTAGTGAATATAATTTTTTATTATTATAAATGGTAAATATTTTCTTAATCTAGTATATTTATGTACGTTTCCTAAATAAAATGGACCCCTTTTAAAGTTTCTTTTTTTAAGCTATCACTAGGATGGTCTCTAGAAATAATTTAATTAGTTCTTTTTATTTCAAAAAGTACTAACTAAAATTTGACTTTTCATACTAATTTTTAAATTTTTAATAGTAGGAAATTAAGAGACTTATGAATTATGATATTGTTGGTAAATTAGCAACAACAACAACAAAATAAAAATAAATTATAGGTTGACATAACTCTATTTTATCTTGGATCAAAGTAATATTAACCCTTACAAAATTCTCTCTTTTAATTCACTTTAGCAATAAAAAAATTTCATGTTCGAAATTCAGATATGAAATCGTCTTTACAATAAGAACATATTCAGTGGAATCTGGAGATGATAAAAATATACGCAGACCTTATCACTACCTCATATAGATAGAGAAACTGTTTCTGATGATATGAAAACGTCTTTATTATGTATAAATTAAGTATTTAATCCTAATATAATATTTTAGAATAAAAATTAAAATTTAATCACGTCTCACGAATATTAGATAACAGAATTTAGGTGACTTACCAAATCATGAAATCAGAGAGTTGAGGCATTTGCACTATATTTGATAAGGTTAATGCCACAAATAGAATAAATCCAAGAAAATGCCTGCAAAATATAATAATAATAAAAAAAAGTTTTAGCTTTCTCTAGACTAAGCTTATAAAGTGAAAATAAATAATAAAATAAATTGATAATTTACATCTAATAAACCCAATTTTAAGATTTAACCAACAAGAAAAGAGCAAAAGAGTTTAACTTCTTAACACATATTTATTCAAATTTTTACACTATTATATTACCTTTATAATAAAAATTGTAAGTAGTTGATCATCTAATCGATAACTATAATAATAGATCATCTAATCGATAAGAACTTCGTTATTCAAGAATAAAATGAAAAAAAAAGTCTCAATAGTTCTATTGAACTTTGAATAATTCACTTATTTTGAACGATAGATAAACTCCCAACATTCCGCTTAATACTCCTTCGTCTCTTTTTAATTGTCATAATTTTCATTTACAGAGTCAAACTATATAAATTTTGACTAACATTTTAAGATGTATTTTTTCATCATATTAATATGAAAAAATTACAATCAATAATATTTTTCTTATAATTTTTGAATATCTAAAATTTTATTTTAAACAATCAAATTAATTTAATCTAATTTAACTTTAAAAATTAGTCAAACTGACTTTCAAAAAATGTGACATAACAACTAAAAGAAGATAGAGGGAGTATAAAATAGAAGAAATGCTAAAAAAAAACATGAATTTTCGAAGGTTATATCCATTGAAACCAATGTCTATAGGAGTTCATTTGAACCCAATAGTTTTGGCGTAAAATTTATCAAGAATCCTAGTAACCTATGTTCCTAGAAACAACAACTGATAAACTCAAAATTTCAACTCCGACTTTAGTCAGCACGCTTTCAAAAATAGGAAAAATCATTCAAAATGATTTCAATAACAATAACATACTCAGCAAAAATTTCACAAGTGGAGTTTGGGGAGGGTAAAATGTACGTAGACCTTATCACTACCTCATAGAAATAAAGAGATTGTTTTGACTAGCCAATTTCCGACGGAATTTGTAAAAATAAAAATTCAAAAAAATTGAAATGAGGGATATATAGATAAATACTTACGTCCAAACATTAAGAGTTTCATTATGCCAACGAAAAATGCTTAAAAAAGCTTGTTTAATAGGCCAATTAGCTCTATAATAATTGAGAATAAACTCATTATCCTTCATATATCCTGGTAATTCTTCATAACAAATCAAAGGGTAATTATTATTATTATAATTATAATCATAATTTTCCCCTTTGTTTGTTATTTTCCCAATATTATTCTTCTTGGAACTTTTGTTTTTCTGATTTTCCTTTTCTTGATTCATATTTTTTCTCTTCCAAACAGACCCTTGGGAGCTTTTGATCATTCCTTCTTTAAATCTATGTGGAATTGTAGAGAGGGGAGAAAAATTCTTTTGTTTTTCTTGAGGTGTGTTTGGATGAGTAAATAAGTGAAGGTTTTTAGGGTATGTTTGAAAGTGCAAAGAGAATGGAGTATTTATAGAGTTTTTATTATTATTATTTTTTGACTTCTAAGACTTTTAATAGTTAGGTCATCAATAACTTCTTCAATTTCTTTTAAAAACTTTTTGGTACACGTGGCATCAAGATTTGCAATTTTATTGGTGACCTTCTGGTCTCGTCCATTTTTACTTGTCATATTTTCTTTACGCTTCTTTAAAAAGACAGTAAATAAAAGAGATAATGTCGCTGAATTATTTTTAATTATTCTTTGATCTCGATTTGATATTACTTTCGTGTTCACCGTATTAATTTCTTTCCATACTTATTGAGTAAAAGTAACAGTGAAAACTAATTATTCTCTTCTTTCATTTTTACTTGTTCACTATATTAAAAAATATATATGTATTTTTATTTGTCTGATTTGAAAACTAGAAAACAATTTACCACTTAATTCTAAATTTATTTTTAATATTAATTATAGTCATTTTTATTTTTTTTTCAAATCATTGAATTTGAAACTTTATTTGATTATCTAAGGAAACTTGCTTTTTTCATTAAATTGAACGCCCAGCTCGGTTGTTCGTGTCGGCTCAAGATGTTCAACTTCACGCTGGGTGATCATTGATCTTCTAAATCGGACATTTCGGAACAAAATAAAGTTTGCTTATCTTACTTTGAAGACTTTTTCCAATTTCTTTTTCTCTCCTTAACTATCTATGCCATGCCAGATGTTCTAGACCAAGGAAAGTGGGTCAGTTGGTTGGAGGAAGGCACCCAAAAAACATGTCGGACATAGAAAGGTCCCGATCTCGGACCAAGACAGAACTTTGTCTCATTCCAATTTGATTTTCATGCCTGCAAGGAAGTGGGGAGGAGGAAAGAGGTCATCCGAACCCGGTCCAAATGGCTTAGACTTGAGTAGGTTGAAAAAAGATAAACAACCTTGGCAGAAACGGCGTGGAGCGAAATATATGACTCATGCTCCGAGGAGCCTCAATAAATAGAATTTCCATCTCCCCGGGGTTTTTTGACATTCAAGTATTAAAAAAGTGAAATAATAAAATTATCGTTCTATTTAAGATGTTAAAGTCAATTCTAGACTAAGGAAATAATGTTTTTGATTTTACATTTTTCTTTTTTCTAACACGTGGCATTTGCACATCCCATTTAATAGGTGAACATTTTTTTTAAAAAAAATTACTAGTTAGGTTTTTAGCAATGAATTTAAGCAATATACATTGTTAGCGTATAAAAAATTATATCATCATTAGGTTATTTTTATTTATTATGAAAAGTAATATAACGGTTTTAAATTGGCTTATTACACGTAAGGATGATGGTAGTTAAGATGAAAAAAATAACTCTTTGAGTAGCTAAAAAGTTATAACAAACTTTTAAGTAATTTCATTTTTTAGGATAATGGTACAAGTATTTTCGTCTTAAATAATTTATCGTGATCATTTTTTTAAAAAAAATTAGTAAATATTAATTAGAAGTGTTTTTTAAATAAAAATATTTTATCATTTATTGATATTTGAATAATCATAATATCATCTCATATAATTAAGGTACTTTTAGTCTCCAAGAATAATTATTATTGAGGATAAAATGAAAAAAAATAATTAATTTTTATTTTGAACTTCTAAAATAACAAATAGTTAAGATAAGTACTTTTAGAATCATAACAAATAATTTAAAATAGAGATATCGAAATTATTAATAAGGACAAAACGCTCCCCGCTTGATATTGATGCATTCTTTAAAATTAATATATAATCGTGATTTTTATCTTAACCCGTATAGTTAAATAGTGTCATATAAATTATGACAGAAAAAACACCACCTAAACACAATGCATCCTCCAAATGCATGCTTTTATACACAGGTATAAATATTTGAAGTATTTTTTTATATAGTTGGAGTCGGATCAACTTCGACACATCTTGATTATTTTATCGAATTTGTACTTCTCAACAAAATACAATTGGCTAAGTTATTAGTGTCAATTAACATTCTTACGCTGAAACAATACAACAACAACAACATTACCCCAATGCCTCAAAGGCTCCTACCCATTGTGGGGTAAGGGGGGTCGGATGTACGCAGTCTGACCCCTATGTTTAAAAACATAGTGCGACTGTTCCGGATGACCCATGATGAGCGTCGAAAGTTGCATTAACTAACTGCTACTTCACAATTGAAAGAAGCGCAGACAGT
>JAOTQR010000097.1:2627582-2645216 GCA_025774065.1 Solanum ossicruentum | reverse complement strand
CTATTTTTCTTAATTTATTATTTGATCTTTTCTTTATTTAGTTTCAAGATTTACTTTTGGATTAGAATTTCTTTTATGTTGAGAATTCACTTTTAATTTAGGATCATTCTATGTAAATTAATAAAAATTTTGACTATCAAATACTTTGTTCATAAAAGTATGTAATATAACAAATTTAAAAAGAAAAAAATGCAGTAAAATTATGTTGGAAACATTAAACACTCCTTTTATATTTCAGAACACTCCTTTTATATTTCAAAATCTTTTGTTGCAGTAGATTTTAGTCAATTAATTTTATAATTTCTTACTATTCAATTCTAAATTATTACTTTATGTATTAAAAAATTATTAACATATCTATATTATAAGCAATTGAATTAATTTTTTTCATCTTTACTCTATCACAATAGATCAAACTATTGCATCAAACTAACAATATTTATTTTATTTTATTTACATGAATATTGTATTTACTTAATAATAAGTATTATTTATATATAATTTTTATATTAACGTGATTCATACGTGCAAAGCACATACATTAAAACTAGTAATAATTAAAAAAAGATATGGCTAGAAACTTGATACGGCAAATAATAAAGATTCAATTTCATTGAGATTCGAATTTTGAAGGCGTGTGATATGGGTGGGAGTTGGGTAATTAATAAACCAATTTTCTTTGTTTTTAAAAAATAGGAAAGTTGACTTTTTATTTAAAATTCAAAATGTAGAATTTAAGTTATGCACATTAATAGTGTAAAAAGATAATATTCTTCTGAAAGTATAAAGTAGGAAGAAAAAGAAAGTAGGGAAAAGAGAAAAGATTTTTTATTTTTTTTTAAAAAATATTCAGATGCATAATAAAGAAAAACTTCTTTAAATGGGAAAAATTGATTTGGTTCCTAAGTTAGGATTACTAACTTTTGTCCGAAGGAATCTACATAATAGATACTCACTGTAGCAAAAATATGTCTATAACACTTTCAGTCTCCCTTGAATATTTATTTGATAGATTATGTGCCTCTTTAAATCCTTAGATAAAACTTTGTGGGAAAGATTCTAGTGAAAAAAGAGTACACATATTTAATAATACGCATTTTGAATGCCTCATTTAAAATCGTACAAGAAAAATTCAATGGGACAAAAGCTTTGTTAGGGAAAAAGAGTACATTGCATATTACTCCTAATGAGAACATCAATCCAATGATTTAAATCTTCATATCGCAATCTTATGTACCATCTTCTTGAAAGTTGCAGTTGACAGAGACTTGGTGAATAACTCAACTACATTGGTACTCGAACGAATCTGTTGCACATTTATATCACCGTTCGTCTGGAGCTCATGTGTGTAGAAGAGTTTTGGCGAAATGTGCTTTGTGAAATCAAGATATCATTTTACATTTAGTTCCTAATTTACCGTTATCACTAATTATAGTCATCTCCTATTTACATTTTTCAAAACATTATATTTATTACATTCAAATATTGATCTAGTAAAATTACCTCTATCATTTACTGCTTGTTAATCTTTGTGCCAAGTCAATGATAGAAAACTATTGTTCGACGGAGAAAGTATTTATGTGACTATAAATTATATCAATAAAGACAAAATAAGAAGTTTAATATTAAACTCTTATAAAATATAAGAATGTGCCAAATTTTTTCTTGGTTTACTAAAAAGAAAAGCATCACATAAATTGGTACAAAAGAAATATTAGTACAATTTAATTTATAACAACAAATTAATTATCATTTTTATCAAATTACTACTTATCAACAATAACATTACCCTATTGCCTCAAAGGCTCTCGCCCATTGCGAGGTAAAGGGAGGGTCGAATTTACGCAGCTTGACCCCTATATTTAAAACATAGATCGACTGTTTCCGAATGACCCATGATCAAATTACTACTTATGATTTGATAATAATTTATCTTTTAATTATTAAGTAATTCAATAATATAAATATATTTTTTGAATAGTCGGTGCATAAAATTTAAATTCTTGAATTTCTTTGGCCTTATACCCATAAAAGATTGATGGCAAGCCATTCTATGTTCATGATGTTGGAATTTCTGGCTACTTCAATGGAAAAGCAAATTAAGGACCACAACATGGGTGGGGGGGGGGGGGGGAGGGGGGGAGCAAGAGAAAAATTACATGTGTTAGATTTACAAGTTCAATATTTAAGGCTCTTATTATGAAATTCTTTATATTTTTTAAAACTATAGGTTCTTATATAGTTTTAGTTAATATTTTGGTGGATTTTTACACATAAAATTGTCGTCTTCTTTAATTATACATATCAGCATCAATTATAACTTGTAGCTTATTAAAGTGAATATATATAACTAATGAAGGTGATATATTTTAATTGGTTAAGAACACACGCAAAAAAAAATTCCAAAAAATTTGAATGGAAATTTTTACTGTTTATCATGTGTTTAGGTGTTCAATTGAAACAGTTCATAATTTAAATGTTTTCGAGGGTTCTCGAAAACAATCTCTCTACTTCTATGAGGTAGCGGCAAGGTCTACGTACAATTTACCCTCCCAAGACCCCACTTATGAGATTTTACTGGATATATTGTTATTGTATTCGGTCATTAAATTTCCTTGACATGTGAAAAGAACTTTTAGTGTAGCATCAAAGATATGGTTCAAGATTGCTGACATAGGTGATAGGACAGTGCTAAGTGAACAAATCTCAAATAGTCCTCCTTGGTGATTTTCCATTCCTTTCTTATCGCATTTCATTATCAAAATTTCTGATTCCGTCACTGATCTACCGGGAGAGAGGTGCCTTCTAACTAACAGCTACATGATTGTGGTTATTGCTGGCTAATCAGTTGTATTTGAATTGACTTCCTTAGCTGTTTTTGATATGTCATTTTTGAAGGCCAATGAATGACTTGCTTTCACATTTCAAAGCCCATCACTTTCGTTATACTCCCTCCGTCTCATATTACTTAAATTTCTGCGACTTTTTTTAAAGTTCAAAAAGTTCAAGATAAATGTCAACTTTTATTTATTGAGTGTAAATTTTGTCTTTGAATGTTTTTCTTAATATGTGTGTAACTGTATATTATTTTGAGACGAAGGAAGTAATACACATTTGGTACAAGTTATAAAGAGCAAAAGATAAGTTACGTGGCTGGAACATTTATTAGGACAATAAATCATAACAATAATAAATACTCGGTGTAATTTTATAGATGAATGTCGTTTATGTCTCCTGAAAGACATTAAATGATAAGTCGTTCTTATTTGCCTAACCTGCCCAAAATTGGATGGACGGATTAGATTTGATTTCAGCATCCTAGTGACAACTAATTTTGTAGAGTCAAACGTAAGTAAACCGTGTGTTAATTTATTTGTGTTTTTGTTGCTCATGTAATGTAAGTTGTCCATTCTTTCTAGTTGTAAGGTAGTTGAGCTTTAATTTTGCATTAAAAAATCTAGTTTGGACCGACACGAGAGGAAATTTTGGGAAATATACATTCCATGTTTATTCTTTGAAATTGAAAAATAAATACTACGACTCATGTTATCATCACATCTAAAGATAAAATGTACACAAAATTTATCCTCAACCTCAAAATAACCTCTTTAATACACAAACCTTACTCTAACCTCGTGAGATAGAAAAACTACTTTCGATAAACCTCAGGTTACTCCAACCCATGAGATAGATAAACCTCAGATCAAAGAAAAACATTTCAGATGAGGTCTTCTATACAAGTACCTTTTTCAATTATAGGCCAAAGTCAACACTTGCAGTTTGCAAAAGAACTTTTTCGTTCATTGGCCTTCTCCTTAAGTACTCCACACCCCGTTACTTAAACTAATGAAAAGACCAACAAAGACAATAAGGAGACTTGTGACACTAACCTCGAAAATTACGAAGCCATTCCAGAACACATCCAACTCTTCACGGTTGAAACAGTTGGTGTTTGCTAATAATTAACAAAGTACCGAAGTAGCGCATACAAAAATTGCATGATATGAAACCAAATCCGTTATAGTATATGAAAAATGTCAAGTGCATCTCTCTTTACATAACGGACGATCAGATCAGCCGATCCACAGACCTCAAAAACTGTGATAATCCATCGATAATGCCTTCCGATGGATGTATATGATAATTTACACGATCGGTCATGTTTATAAGTTGAAATTTATTTTTTCTTGCAGTATATGAACCAGAACAGGTTCAGTCAAATGTCACAGCAAAACAAATTCTATAACTTTAGCTTTGCATAAGCTTTTATGTCCTTTAAAGAGCATCAAAGGACTCATCTCATTTTGTAGTCTGTTGAAAAGTATAACCAGCTTCAAAAGACAAGCCAAACGGATGGCCATTCTTTTCATGGCATAATCTTAAGCTTTGACAATCAAAGGGGAAGGGTAATTATTCTTTGAGTACCCCTAGTTTCTCCAGTAAAGAACGGATTTCAGTGCTGCTACATTCCTCGTCCGCTTGGATGACATTAGGGCTATCGAATGGTAAAACATCAGATAGCGGGTAACTCCTATTACCATGAATTAAGCTGCTTGCATTAGTGCAGAGTCCTTTCATTATGACAGCCTTGCGTAGACCACCGATCAATCCTTCATAATCAGTATCACCACTTTCTCCAACGAAAACCACCAACTTCGACAAGTCCATTCCCCATCGCAGATACAAGTACCTGTGGACGATGTTACAGTCATTTAAATAACAATTCAAAGTATCAAACATACTACCAGTGGACAAGCTTTCTGCCTCAGCTTCAGCTTTAATGTTACAATCCCTAAACCCATAGAAGGTGGTCCCATAATTCCAGAAAGATGCAACCATGTAACTACGCTATAGTTCAGCTTTCATGTTACGTTCCCTAAACCCGTAGAAGGTGGTCCCATAAGTCCAGAAAGATACAACCAACTGCTCCATAGTTCGAAAACAATCAAAATACAATCCACACTGATAGCAAGGTTATTACAGCATATATTTTACTGGCAGGGAACAGCAAAGCTGAAAAGGATATGACCCCAAAACCACTATATTCATGGAAAAACATAAAGACTAGAGTGTGTTGTGTGGTCATTTGAAGCAACAAGAGGTTGATCAATAGACGTGAAACCTATTTTCTGGACCCAGATAGTGAAATCACAACCACCACAAAACATTCAAACCGAGTTCAGTAATCATATCCATTATTATAGACCATGAGCTCTAGCTTAATCATATAGTGACGTTATTTTGACTATGAAAAAAAAAACGAGAGAATAGATCATCTATCGCATATCCTAGTTTGACACCAAGCAACGAAGCTAGGTACTAACAAAATCCTGGTAAGAAGAAAAAGAAACGAAAAGATTACAGCCACAATCCCTGCCATGCCATCTCTTACGCTGATGGAGGGTACATGGCAATCAGAAATAATTGAACTAGCCAAGGGCACAACAATGGTACACGTAATGAACACAACCACTTCAAGGTACTGGTGGCAGGATCATGTGATTGTAGATAGCACGCCACTCACATTCAGCGTCTCTCAGAGATAAAAGTAAAAGCATATAAGGAAAAAAATGATTAATAAGTGCAATTCAACGAAATGAAAATCTTTTTGATGTGTATACTGAAGCAAGTTGCACCAGAGATGCATCAATTTGAAAATCAGGAGGTGACAACTTCAAACAGAATAGTTGTCAGATGTACCCCAGTAACCTTCTGGCAGATGGAACTAAAAACATTACCTGAGTGCTTGGGACCGAGATGCCAGTACAGGGATCACATTAATCCTACTCCCATTTTGACAATAAACAGCGTGACAGCGAAGTGCTTGAATTCGCATCAATTTTCTAAGTTCTTTAACTGGAGGAACCTGCAAAAGCAACAAAATACTATCACTTACGAGGGTGTAACTAAAAATCCTACCGACCTGCAATTGGATTGTAATGTCAAATGTTTGGAGAAAATAGCTGTCAGATGTTCCAAAGAATATCCAGCACAAGTCTGAATCAATAACTTGCTTGATGCAGCAGCCAGCATCAGTAAAAGCAGATTCTCAAAGGAAAAAATAGGAACGCTTTTGCTACTGCATTGAACAGCCCCCAAGGTGATACGAGGTGTGATCAAGGAGTCAAAGAAGCGAAACTGAGAAAGAAAAAGGAACACAAACAGATGGGAGAAAAGAAGTCAATTTACCGTCCCAGGCTTGCAGACTTTGAAAGTATAGCAGTAGTCAGCTGAATTGTCTTCATCCTCAACAACAATGTGATCTTCATTTTCACCCTTCTTATCAATGATAGAAGCGGCCCAACGCACCAAAGTCTTCCTCAATCCTTCACCCCCCCAACGATACTCAATATGTGAGTGATAGTACAAGTCAACTACAAAAGGGTTTTGCTCAGAGTGGAAGGACGAATAATAAAGATCACCGCCACTATTGCATATGTAAGCATCAAAGTCAGTAGGATTCATGCCCTCTGAAACCAGGAAAGACTGTACTTCTGATATGTTGAAAGATGAAGCCAGGATAAATCCAATGGAACCCTCTGCCCTTTCCTTCTCTACAGACTCAAATATCTTTTTCACACTTCCAGAGAGACCTGAGCTAGCATCACAATCCACTGCAATAACAAAAATATGTCGTCTTCTCCTTATCGCTGGGAATTTACCAGCACCAGAATTCTGGTCTGCCTTATCGGACGACCAAGATTTTGGTGTACTCTTGACTGCACCCTTGGACCAGGACAAAACAGCATTCTCTAACTTGCTCTTTCTAGCATCAGGGTCTAATGTAGCATCAGCATTTTCTTTATTATCATTCTTTTCCCCATCTAATGAAAATCTCAAATTCAGAGATATATCGTGAATATCTCTCAAGGAATCACTAGGTGAATCTGATTCTGAATTTTCATCATCATCATAATCTGATCTCAGCCAGCGTGGTTGCCTTGGTTTGCAGCTAGCTATGCGGGATAGATAAGTTTTACAGTGCTCAGGCCATGAGAAAAGGTGGATATTTTTTAATCCATTTGCCCTGCATTTAGCCCACAGTTGCTTATCAGCAACCAGCTTCAAAAGAGCATCAGCAATTGCCTGCTGATCATGGGGATCAACTAAGAGACCATTATCAAGAACCTGCAAAAAGACTAAGATCAATTCGAATCTAATTTGGTTGGAAGTTCATCAGAACATAATGGAAGGCATTAAAGGCAGGAGATAATGTTAGATGCAAACAGCATACCCTATGTATATCAACAGGTCCTCCATTTTTTGTGGCTACCATTGGGAGACCATAAGCTGCTGCCTGTGCAAGGGAGATAAAAAGTGCATGGTTCAACAAAGAAGCCTCACCAACTTATGATGAAGAACTAAATTATCAACTAAAGCTAAACCAGTGAGTGAAGAAGAATACCTCAATCAAAGTCAAGCCAAAAGGCTCAATAAAAGCTGGATTAATAAAAACACCCTGTAAAAAAGGAAATTCAAGAAGTAAGTATCTCAATATTGTTTATACACACTAATAGCTTAAGGGAATACAAGCATGCTACCACAATATCTGTATTTTCACACCTGTGTGTGAGACTATGAAAGAAGAACAAATACCCCTGTTCCATGCACATTTCCAGAAATAGCTGAACCAATCATCTATGCTATTCGCCCATTTTTTTAATTCATGGGGGGGGGGGGGGGGGGGGGGCATGAAAGTTTTGGTCAATTTATTCATTTAATTAGATGTGGCTTCAGGTGTGCACATGAAAAATAGAGACATGTTAAGAATCATTTATATCACAGGAAATATGAGGAAGGTGGCGATATCAAACAGTCTTCTCCCAGCTCTGAAACTCGAAAACGCAGATAATGTCTTTCAGGCAGTTCGATGCTCAGGTCCACTTGACCTATTGGACACCCTAAATCAAATTTTGCTTTTTATGTCACATTAAATTGATTTCCACATTTCACATCGACTTAAAATCATTGCTTAATTAATTGACAAGTAACGTCCTACTGTGGTTTCTTTGTCTTGGTATAATCTATTCATGCACAAAATGAGTAATGATGCCCTGATAAAATGCAAAGTAATTGTTTTATATACAATGGGAAACTTTCCCCAAATTACCTACTGGAAATAGAAAACATTACTACATAATTTAAAAAGAGGAAAGGGCGGCAAGCAATACAACTAAAGGAAAAGAATAATGCATTTGAAATTAAAATGACAGGGCACTTGAAATTAAAGTGACAGGAAGTACCTTAGTCTTTGCAGCAAGTCGGTAGATATCAGGAACATCTGACTGTTTGTGGTGCTTAGGATAAGCTACTTGACCATAAAGATCATACTTATCTATCATCTTCAAGATTGAAAGAAGAAGTGCAGAATTGGTGCTGGACATTTCATCAATATTATCTCGATTACCCATTATCAAAGTCTGCATAAAGAAGAAAGGAAGGAGGAATATCAATTTCACAGCTAGCTCAACTTCCCTGCCCAGTAAGGCAATTCAACTATACCATTGGTGTAAACTCAAACTTACAAGATTAGCAAGCTCTCTCAATGGACGACATTCACCAAATGCTTTCACTAAAGTAGTGAGGTTCTTCTTGGGATCAGGCCTAGCAAGTGCGAGTATCATAGGCTTCCTTGGATTAGAAAAGAAGCGCATAATCTAGGAACAGGAAATCACATTAAAAATCAGCAAGAATGCAGAAAAAGTGTGACGCCAGTCAAAGGAGCAGGAAAATGGTGCTAATGGAGACCTCTGTCCAAATAGGTGGATCTGGGGTCTTTCCATCTTCACTTCCTTCTGTTTCACCATCCATGTCACCTTCATGTGGAACAATATGGTGGAACTCCATCCCAGGAGGAATTACCTACACATGGATACTCGGTTCATCACAAGAAGCTAGAGAGAAAATTACAAAAGAAAAATGCAGAAGTAGCCAGCCATTTCAGGTAAATTTAGAACAGGAGAAGTCTGTGAACCTATTTTACTTGGAAGGTTTACATCAGAAGCTGTATGGTCAGCTTGAAGAAAAAGAGATCAATTAAAGTCCCACTACTCATCAAAAACCCCATTTCACCAAGATATGAACAAATAACAGACATAAATAACTATTACTAATGTTGCTGAAATAATCCTGGATTGTGAAAAATGAAATTTCTTAAATTACTCATCTAATATCCCATTTTGCCAATATATGAATAACAGACATATACAACCATTACTAATGCTGCTGAAAAAATCCTGGATTATAAAGGGAAATATTTCCTTAAGCTAACTTTTTGAACTTGTCTTCTATGTAGTGATGTGAGATAATTCCATATGCATCAAGAATAGTGTATGTTTAACTATTTTATTGAACACAACTGGGAGCTTCATATTCATTGAGTGGCATATCCAACTAGAAACTGAAAGTAGATATTAGCATCTTATAGAGGATCCAATACTTACAGCCATACGAGGCATAAACCTGCCATAACAGCTGACATTGCGCTTGATCCTTGCTCGTAACTTGCGCTCTAATATTGGATCAAACCCATCATACAAACGCCATTGCTCATCAATCTCCTGTCTTGTACTAGTTATGACAATTTCGGAAGCATCAAGAGTTAACTCCTCAGCCTCTATTCTCCGCATTATCTTGTAGGTTGAGTTTATTTCATCCTTTGATAAACGACCTTGTCGCAACAGTTGCTCCAACTTATCTCTACCAAGTGAGTGACCAGTGAAAAGCATTGGTACATTTAAAGCACCTGACAGGAGAGCGGCTGAGTCACCAGCATCAGCATAATGTCCATGTATGGCAACAGGCCACACAGGATGACCATTACCAATTTGCTCACCCAGAACTTTGGACATTTGAATAATATGGTTAAGTGCACCATCAACAAATTCGGGAATGTAGGGCCATAGCTGTTCTTTTGGAATATATTTTTCTCTTGGTCCAAAAGGGATGCGAATAATATAAGCACCACTACTCTCCCCCATCTCAGTCATCAAGCCGTCTGTACTTATTGGTGTCAGCATCTCTGTTGGCTCACCATAACTCCAATCTACCTCTGGTGAAGATACTTGTCTAGTCAGTAAGTCAACCCGATATACACCTGGCATTGACCCTAGGGCCCTCGCAAGCTCAACAACATACTTCACCTGAAAGGGGACATAAAGATCATAAAATCTTCTACTGCCATAGGCGACAAGAAGAAGGAAAGAAAACAAGGCAGGTAGCTTTCCAATGGCAAAGAGTAGAGAAGATCAATTTGCATAAGTAGAAATCTAATGAGTAGTCACTACTCAAGAAACATAGTTAAAACACATGGAAGTATAATCACCTGACCACCAGTATCAGAATCCCGTCCAAGCTCCATATTTTCACCCCGAATTAAACCATGTAAACTGCAAGAATGCAGTGTTAATAAGAAGAAAACCATTTGACATAAAGGTTGTCACTCTTTAGTGAGACAAAAGTTTCAACAGAATGAAGCAAGAGCTAGATGCTCTGAAGCTGCTAAATGGTGTTGCTTAAATGGGAAGATAAGACTAAAATTTAATGAATGGCATATGACTAAAATCTGAAGATGGCCCATCAAGGTTTCGGTCGGACAAGGTTCAATATGGTATTTCATATTTTCTCTTCAGATATAACACAGGAAAACGAAGTAAGTTCTCCAATTCGAGCTCATCACACAATACTACAGGAAAAGGTAGATTCACACCTTATAAGTACGATATAAAGCTTCTTTCCCCTCTGCTGACTAGCCCAAGCTTCCATTGTCTCAACAGAACTGATTCTAGGCAATCGACCCCTGGTACTTTCACCATGAGATGACAGGTCACCAACAACATCTCCTTTCTCTCCCTCAGATAGATCCTCTGACATATCAGCAACTGCCTCTCTGCGACCTCTTTCACGTTCTTGACGGCGTTTTGCCATCCACTGAGCTTGCTCTCCCTCAAGCTACATAAATACAAGGCTGAAATTTGAGAAAGTAGAACATGTCTATACTTAATAAAACACCACTGAAATGGCAACACTTCTACAGATGATCTTTATAGAATATATAGCCTACATGGAAGTGGGACCAGTAGTCACTGATTATCGAAACTGGACAAATTAGCAGAAAAGTAAATTAAAACCTACATGAAATTTTACAAAATTGAAGTAGCGAAGCTTTCAGAGGCTAAATCATATTTCTCTGTATAAATTGAGTAATATCAAAACTAAAGTACAGAAAATAACTTCCAAAGTGAGCAATTATTATCAAAAAAACTAATGTTTTCATAAAAATCACACATTAACCATTATTCCCAACTGATTTTGAAGGAGACACAGTTGATGTATTGGTCTGTGTAAATCATTATTTACATGTATCATGTACATTGACACATCTAGGTTCCCAAGTATAGTAAGAAAATATTCTAATGCACGAAACAAGGTAAACAGTTAATTTTTCCGTTTGATAGAGCAAGAGATTGAACAAAGTAACCAAATAAAAACAACGATGAAAATATGTAGTTAATTACATCAATGTACCCAATTGTCAATCATGTTCACCATCATACTGCTATTCTTATGGTGGCAGGATAAAAAGTTGGATTTTATTTCAGCGTAGTTGTATTATTTAAAAAAAAGAATTAACATGACAAGTTTGTTCAACTTTAACTATGAGGTACTCTTTTATGTTGGTAATGAAATGAGTCTGACTGAAGTAGTGAACTAAAAATTCTGAAACTGAAGTGGATCATCAAACATTCCTTAAGCCAGAGAAGGTACACAAGATTATGCAGCTACCTAGCTAGCACACAATCATTTCACAAACTTAGTTCTACTTTTAACAAATAAATTGAATAAATCAATTTTGAGTTAAGAGAAATCAAAATGTCCAACTCAAGCAGGAGCAAATAGCATAAATCATTGTGTTGCAAATAAAGAGTAACTAAAATCATAACAGCACATTGACCGTTAGCCGTTCTGATGCATCTTTTTCTTTGAGTCATTTGCCTATGAGGAACAAAAATGGAGATGGACTCGACCTTCGAACATATAGCAGAAATTGATTCATTTCTCCCTCATTAGGAACAGCTCGGCCGTAAACTACAGTTACAAATTCTCATTGTCTAGAGAATTACATAGTCATACACATTAGCTAATTCATATTATATTCTTCCAGTCTTAAAAGACCACTCAGCGGTTAGATTTTAGAAGAGGTGGCTGATTACGCATGACAGATAGAGTGAGAGACACATACAAATATAAACCAAAAATGGAAAGGGCAATGCTGCTACATTTTATTTATGAGAAGGTGAGATTAAAAGGACAATGCTACTACAATTCCTTCTGCAAATTAGACAGTCATGTGCAAAGATCAAAATCACATGCCAATTGTACAGAACATGTAATCAATGTGAATATACATTCTTCCTTATTGCCCTATTTTTTGCATTATCAAGATGTGTTTTGGCTTGAACTGAACAATTCCAACTTCCACTGTCGCTATACAACAGCCATACCACGAATCAACAGCCGAAAAAAACAACTACAAAAAAAATTATTTGATACATAAATTGTAAACTATCACAAAATTCAAAAGTTCCCATTTTCGCTGCAAAAATAATTTACATAGAAAAATAACATACATACGTAACAAAAATTCTCCAATTGAAACACACATACACACACACACACACACCTGCTTTTTCTGGCGAGCCAAATTCCAAATCCTCCAGCACATATTCTCGAGCCTAGTATTCCTCTCCTGCGGACTCCGAGTAGCTTGCGCCTATTCCCATCCATCAATAAAATCACATTAAAAAAACAACAAACAACAAAAATCATCAAAATTCAACTACACAACGCATCAAGCGAAGCAAATTAGCAAAACACGCATTGATACAGTCCCAAAATCATTAAAAATCCTCAAAATTCAACTACACAACACATCACAACAAAAGCAAATTAACAAAACACACATTGATAACAGTTCTAAAATCAAACTTACTCGGATCCAAGAGCGATGCAAATCAGTCTCATCGAATCCAGTAATCACCTCCTCAACAAAGTACCTCGTCGGACTAAACCTCCCTCTTTCTCTCAACAACAACGATGACTTCTTATCTTCTACTAGCCCTGGTCCTACATCCAATATCGCCTCTAAGTAACTGTTTATCCAATCGTTTCCCGCCATCTCCTCCCCCGCCGCCGCACACCGCCGCTCTCCTCCGCCTAGATTAACAGAGAGAAAAAGGATGCTTCTAGATTTATGGAGGTGGTGAGATGAAATGATAAGGACAGTAAGAGAGAATTTAGAGAGAAAAGTAAATTGAGCTAAAAGGCAGAGATTCTAACAAACTAAATTGAATACGATGCTGATATGCTAATTTATAGGAGATCTTCTCTTTAAATATTTCTCAAAACAATATGTTAAATTAATTAATTGTATGATTAAATGTGTTCAACTAAGAATTGACAAGTGTGAAATGCGTTATTTTATAATGTTATCATAGAAAATATTTTATTTGGAGATACATTGATGCATATGATAGATACAATCAATAAATATGTCAATTAAATTAATTTTGTTCAACTGAGAATTGATCGGTATGAAATGTGTTATTCATAAAGATGATTATTCGGAAGATACAACCAGTAAATAGGTCGATCATATTAACTGTATAAACTGAATGTGTTTGACCGAAAATTGACAAGTGTGTAATATGTCATTTCATAAATATCTTATTTGGAGATATATTAACGAATGTGACGGGTATAATCAACAAATATGTCGATCAAATTAATTTTATTCGATTGGGAAATAATCAGTATGAAATGTGTTTTTCATGGTGTTACTGTAGAAAATGTTTTATTTGAAGACGATGATGGTGCATAGTGAAGATGCAGTCAGTAAACATATCGATCAGATTAATTTATAAAGATGAAATGTGTTCGATTGCGAATTGAAACGTCTGAAATGTGGCATTTCTAATGTTGCTGCAAGAAAATATTTTATTTGAAGGTGATCATGTGATAGATACAATCAATAAATAGGTCGATCAAATTAACTGTATAAACTGAATGTGTTTGACTGAAAATTAACGTGTGTGAAATGTGTTATTTCATAATATTTATTGTAGAAAACATTTTATTCAGAGAGATATTAATATATGTGGCGGGTACAATCAGTAAATATGTCAATCAAATTAATTTTGTTAACTGAAAATTGATAAGTATGAAATGTGTTATTTGAGGACGATGATGATGTATAATGAAGATACAATCAGTAAATATATTTATCAGGTTAATTATATAGATGAAATGTATTCAACTGAGAATTGAAAAGTCCGAAATGTGACATTCCCAGTGTTGATGTAGAAAAAAAATTATTTGAAGATAATTATATGACAGATACAAACAGTAAATAGATCGATTAGATTAACTATACGACTAAGAATTCAAAAGTGTGAAATGAGATATTCATAATATTATTATAGAAAAATATTATTTGAAGATGACCATATAACAAATACAATCAGTAAATAGGTCAATCAAATTAATTGTATAAACTGAATGTGTTAACTGAAAACTAACAATGTGAAATATATCGTTTACTATATTTTGTTGGAAACTATTTCGATTGAAGATGATGATGATCAGATGCAACTAATAAATATATCAAATTTATTATATAAATGGAATATTTTCAATTGAGAATTGACACGTGTTATTCGTGGTATTACAGTAAGAAAATTATTTGAAAACGATGGTGATTCAGATACATTCAACGAATAATTCGAATTGATTGTTGTGTAAATTAATGTACTAAATCGAGTATCGTTGCTTATAATATGAAACATTACAACAATGTTACTTTATTCAAAGATGACGATAGCACAAATACATTATTTATTTCGGCTCAATATTCAAATCAAAAATAACAAATATATTTTTAAAATTATAATAATTTAAATATAAAACTGATAATTTACGATAAATTCAAAATTGTTTTCAATATTTCTCTCGAAACTTTCGGGAACCCGTCCAAAAAGCTGCAGATCCATATCCCGTGGCATCAAAAAAGAACGAACGTACTGTAAAATTTCTCCACGTAAGCAATGAAAATGTTCACTTTTTTGACTTTGAGAAAATTGAGGGCGCAGATTGTCAATTAGTACGAAATGTGGGTCCTTCAAGGCAAAGAAAAAAGGTTGTTCCAGAATTTTGAGGAATAAAAAATAGGATTATTCTTGTTATATGCTCTTTTAGATTTGCTAAATATATTTGACGAAAATACCCTCAATTATTGTGGGTCCCACTTTATTTAATTAATAGTACTTGTTAATAATATTTAAGTTAAATTCTTATTTTAAATTATTTAATTAATATAATCTAATTTGATTTCGAAATAATCAAATAAACTTTGGAAAGGATTACATGTCAATATATTTTACCATATATATGCATTTCAGACTCAAAATAAAAGATATATGTATTGAATATATTTTTCAAAATCTCGTGTATATTTTTTTTGAAAAGACAAAAAAAAAAGGATTGACACTATTTCAAATATATATGAGGTTCTATGTTTATTATGTCACGTAATTTTTTTTAAAAAAAATAATTATCAATACATCCCTCTGGTCTTGGTTTTTTCTTTTGACTTGCTACCTAATTGAAAAAAGTTAAATATCATAAATATTTAATCCACTTATAATGAATTCACCATATTTTTGACCTTGAATTTTGAATTTTGACCAAATTATGATGCTTCGTCAATCATCCTTAACATTATTGTAATTTAATTTATTAATATATATTCTTTAGAGAGAAATATCGAAAATGCTTTTGAATTTAATACAAATTATTAATTATATCTTTGAATTATCAGCAGTTTTAAAAACATTCATTAGATTAATTAAACTTAAATAAACATTTGATCTTGCAATATAAAATTCCACAAATGGAGCTAAAGATTCATTATTTTTTGGCTTTGGGATATAATAGAATAAAGCAAAATGACTCTTTAAATTGTCTGCGCTTCGTTCAATTGTGAAGTAGCAGTTAGTCAATGCAACTTACGACGCTCATCATGGGTCATCCAAAAACAGTCGCTCTATGTTTTAAACATAGGAGTCAGGCTGCGTACATTCGACCCCCTTACCCTACAATAGGCGGCAGCCTTTGAGGCAATGGGATAATATTGTTGTTGTATCTTGCAATATAAGTAAAACACATCTATATATTCTTAATAAATTTAGAAATAGTTTCAACACTTCTCTCGATCTTTTATTAAGATATTCATACTTTGATAAGAGTTTGAAACGACAAGAAGAATACCTTGTTTCGAATAAGCCTACGATTATCTATGTAGTCGTTGGTGGACTTAAAGGTGCTCCATGCATTGAAAAAAGATTGTTGTGATGAAAAATCCACAATTAGTTATAACGCTCTAATAAAATATGAAAAAGGCCGTCACAATCTAGCATAACTTTTTTTAATTTATTTTTTACCAATGCAAATTTATTATTTCTATTTGTAAATCATATATTTCTATTGTTATTCAGGAAATTGAAACAAAAATGACTTGATGAACCATTCTTTAGGCATCCATTACATTTGCTTTATCTCATAAATGCTTCTGATTTATTTTAGATCATATATTTTAAAAATTTTTCTTCTGTTTTAAAAACTTCGAAATTTGATCAAATTGCCACATTATAAAAATAAGGACCAGGATTAGTTGTTTTATCTAATCTCTAAATACGCAAATTTATTTACTTTTTGTAAATAAAATTGAAGAAATTAATACCTAATTGAGATCGATTTTTTTTTAAAAAAAAAAATTGATGCTCCTACTTGAAACCTCTCTATTAATTTTTTCGAATTCAAAAAAATATGATTTCTTTTGTCCAAAACACATAGTGTTTTACTTATGATTTTTGTTGTAATTTAAAAGCAAGACAAAAGGACTTCCACGAAATGATGAAACTTATATTTATATATAACAATTAATTTCACAACAAATTATTTATAGCTACTGAATTAAATTAATAACTATTTTCGTAAATCTACCATGTGTGCTACATCCGCCACTGTGCTAAAGGGCAAAATTTTTCTTTTTTACTATGTCAT
Organism: Solanum ossicruentum; assembly: GCA_025774065.1. Lineage (NCBI taxonomy): Eukaryota > Viridiplantae > Streptophyta > Magnoliopsida > Solanales > Solanaceae > Solanum > Solanum ossicruentum. The sequence goes on along the minus strand of JAOTQR010000097.1, from coordinate 2,628,098 downwards.
TTTCAAATAAAATGACAACAAATGGACCATAGTAAAAGTTTGAATAAAAAGAAGAATGAAAAAGGGAAGCTAATGATATAAATATAATCAAACTTCTTTGGAATATTAAATTACGAAATTTGAATTTTTTTTAATGGGTCTCATATTGAAATAACTGAAGAAATATGATCAAGATGCTTTGAAAATATTAAATTAAGAAGCTTACAAAAATAAATAATTGAGCTGCTTTAAAAATATTAAATTAATAAACTCACAAAATAATTTATCGCGGCTAATATTGTAAAATCATCATTGAAACAATATTACAATGAAGAATTATAATGAAACTGTTGTGAAAATATTAAATTAACGAACCCACAAATTTACAGATCCCATGTAATAGAAGCAGACAGCTCAAACAGACATGTTGACAGAGAAGTGTCTGCTTGAGCTACTTTATTGACACTTCTTATATAGTAAAATCTGCATTGATCAAAGATAAACAAAAGAATTTTATATTTGAGTTCTTATAAAATT
>JAOTQR010000097.1:2578517-2611470 GCA_025774065.1 Solanum ossicruentum | reverse complement strand
GCAATCTTGCCATATCAATGATTTCCTAATTCTTAACACTCCTTTTCCTGTAGTTAGAGCATACAATATGTATGCTCCTAACTTAGCCACAAATATGCTCAATTTTGGAGCTACAAATATACTCAACCTCATTTGATGAGTGCTCCACTGAAGCATGTGATGTAGGCCTACTTCGTTTACCAGGTTGAGCTTGCAAGCATAGATGATGATGATAATTGTTGAAATCTAGGACAATCTTTCGACATCATTTAGGGTAACAGCTTGAGGTGTTCAATTGCTATTGTATCTGGTGAAGGTAGGATTCCATTTTAATTTTTTTGGAAATGACTTAAAAGTCCTTTAGCACATACAGGAACCGAACTGTGATGAGGAAATGTTTCTAGTCCACCTAATAAACAGTAGTTACAACGACAAAACTAAATCAGCACAACTTAGCACATTGTTGTAGGTTACTCCGATTGATGGGTACTAGGATCCCGAGACTACTCCCTAGGAGTGTTGTGTGAATGGGAGTCTTCCCGGGGCCAGCTAGTGTCCGTCAATCGAAGTAACCTACAACAATGTGTTAATTTAGGTTTTTTCTGCTGTAACTACTGTTTCTAGGTAGTCTAGAACTGTTTCTTATCAGTACGGTTCCTATATATGGTGGAGAATTTTTATATCATTTCCAAAGAAAAAAAGATGGAAGATTGGAACCATAATGGTTGGCGGAGAGATGAACAATCCTTGAAAAAGGAGACGAACATTGGTTTTTGAGTGGGGAGCAATAGCTAAGGGATGAAAATGGTTAAATCATTGGTAAGGCGAGTGGCACACCTTGACTAGCACTGCAGACCGATAGCGGAAGCTATTTGAGTCTCTATCAAGATCTTAGATGCTATTGTACCATGTAACAAAGGAAGAAAAGTGATGTGGGGATGAATTGCTTGACTATTTCCTCCGTCATGTGGGGTTTAAATAGTGTTCTCGAGTAACTTAAAAATGAAAGGAAAGTAATCTTAGCCTTATAGAAAGGAAAGTAATCTTGAAGAGGAAAGGGAAGAAGCCATATCAATAATTTTCTAGATATACATATTCTACTATACTATAAGTGGCAATGTTAGTTGGTATATCTGTTGTTATTTTTTTGGTGGTTCTTCCGTTTTAATTTGTTCATCTTATATTTAAATTTTTTTACATATTTAAAAATTGCATAAAAAATTTAGGGGAGATTTGGTAATTTTTCGTGGTTTTCGGAGCAAAACAACATTCCTGCTTGAGCAACTTGAAGATGTATATGTACTTTTTCAGTAGTTCTTTTGTCTTATTTTTCCTATTTTTTTAATTATCTTTAGAAATTGTGAAAATCTAATCTAAATTATGATAATTAACAATTTAAAATATTTAAAAGATATGTAAAAAAATTGGTTGAGTCCTAAAATTTTACTGTTGCCACATAAAATGGGAGAGCGAGTAACATATATTTATAAAAAACATAAATAATATAGTAAATCTGAATAATTAATTTTAAAAGATATATTAAAAAATTGGTTGAATGTTAAAATTTTTCCGGTGCCACCTAAAATGAGATAGAGAAAGTAACATGTATTTGGAAGCAACACAAAAAATACTATAGATCTCTATAATTAAAAGCTTAAAATATTTAAAAGAAATAAAAATTGGAGTGACTTTTGAAATTCTGTTAGTGCGCATAAATTGAGATAGAGGGAGTGACATATATTATTTAAAATAATGTAAAAAGTTTTAGAAATTACAATAATTAATAGTTTTAAATATTTAAAAGATATATAAAATGTTCAACTGATTCTCGAAATTCTATCAGGGCCACATAAATTGGTTCGAAGGAAGTAATATGTATTATTTGAAACTACTTTAAAGATACTATAGATCAAATAAATAACAACTTAAAATATCTAAAAAAATTTATTAAAATTATAGACTCTCCAAATTTTTTTCGGGTCAACATAAATTGATAAAGAAAAATAATATAATTGGGCCCGTGTAACGCACGATCTTTGTGATCTTATATAAGAAATGTACAGGGATTGTGATCTTAGTGTATCAACAACTTTTATAATTTTCACCTAAAGGTGGAGCGTTGTGGTTAATGAAGTGGGTCAAGAATCATATGCTCTTAGATTCGAAGCTTAGCAACAATAAGAACACTAGGTGATTTCTTCTATTTGTCATAACCTTAGTGGATAGAGTGACCTATTGTTGGTGGGAGGTGGCAGGTATCCCATGGAATCAGTTTAGGTGCGTGATAGCTGGTTCGAACACCACGATTATCAAAAAATAAAGAATCCTAATCCTTGACATAATTTCTCGCAAGTTCTGCAAGAAAAAAATAATCAAACAATCACCAATTTCAATGATATTATTGGCAAGTTAATTGAAAAAAGTCCCACTAAACAAGCAACAAAGTCCCACTAAACAAGCAACTTAATTCTAGCAGGGATATTCGTTGTTAATAACTATCTATCTTTTCACACAGTTTGTTGCTTAAGTTTTTGTGGGTAACCATGTTGGTCCCAAAAGCGCACACAGGTGTATGTGGTCGTACAATTAATATAGTGATTTAAAAGTATCGTGTCAAATCGACAGAAACTTATGACAAACAATTATCAGAATTAACTATTACCGAATTGAAAATTGAGTATTTTCCCAAAAAACGATTTTTATTTATTAACTACTGCATGGAAATAAAGCTATGAATCTAACACTGACAATTAATCGAGTACAAATATCCAGAGCTTAGGAATAAACAACAGCAACTACATACCCAGTGAAATCCCACAAGTGGGGTTTGGGGAGGGTAAAATATATGCAAACCTTGCTACTACCTCATAGAGATAGAAAGGCTATTTCCGAAAGACCATCATCTCAAAATCTGCGCTTAGGAGTAAACACAGATGAATAATTCCGGGCCTGTGATTTCGCTAACAATCCTGTTGCACATTCATATGAACTAACACAGTAATTTATCTGGTTTACTGATTAAAATAGTTAATAACACAAATAAGTATCTTTCGAGTAGTTAATTACCCTTTCATATTACTTTCTCACCTATATGTGGTCATGAACCTTAACATAAATCCATTTACAACTCTCTTTATTAACCAAGAAAGACAATCTAGGTTTGAATCAGCTCCCCGGTGCCCTAGGTTGATAACTTGCTTTATTTAACCGTATTGCACTTGATTCCCACTTTCAAGTTTAACTCAAGATTTGTAGATACATTTCACTGGTCGCGAAACAGTAAAATGAATTAAGACCAGGGTTAAATAAATAAACTCATAAGATAAATCACATTTACATCAATTCAGACTCATTTGTCAACATTCATGTAGCTACTATAACCCTAGAGCTAAGAAGTTTAGCTACTTATGATTTGAGTATGAAAACAAGAATTCATGAATGGTACAAAATAAAGATGAAAAGAAATAAATTTGATCGAGAAACGGTTCACGCCTTTTGCTTTGCTCCAAAGAACGTTTGAGATGTGTTTTCTCCAATGTAGTCAAAGGTGCGCTTTAAGCGCGCTTAAGCCCTGAATCGAGACTCAAAACGTGTTGAGCGCTTTGCGTCGCTTTATGTGCGCTTAAGTGTCATCATCAAGGTTCCAGGGCAAACTTTTCCTTGCCAATAAGCCTCTTCTAACAAAGTGGCACTAAACAATTGATATTCACTTTATCAAAATTTCTTTGGTCATATATTTGTTATTCATGTTTATATTATTAATAGTCTTGAACTAAACATATATATTTGTATTTCTTTCTCCCTTTTCGCCTTTCCATTCAAGTCCATGCTTTATTTGTGCTTTGCACTTAAAGCCCCCTCGGACCTTAGAGCTTTTTTGCGCCTTTTGCCTTTGATAACACTGGTTTTCTCGTTAAAATGGACTATTTATAGAGTATGGGGACACTTAGGTCTTTTTAAATCAAATTCAAGTCGAACCAGGAAACTGCTAATGATGCGCAAACCTTGCATTTCAAGGAGCGACTCAACAGTGTTGAGGATATTCAGAATCAAGTTTTTTCATGTGTGACCCTTGTGCAGCACAGGTCCAGTTCCCATGCTGCACCCTTGCGTCTCAAGGGGTCATGCCCACGCCCTAACAAACTTCAGATGACCCATTTTTTCGTGATACCTATGTGGCACCCATCCCATGGCATAGACAAGCAGTCATGCGGCACCTTTACGATGCAAGGGATCGCGCGCGCACTGTTGCCAGCTGCTGCAAATGCTTTTTGCACTTCTCCCACGCGACACTGCAGCGTTGATCCTTGCTCATTTTAATCCTTTTTAGCCAACAATTCAGAATGTGCCTAAGACATCAAAACACACCAACATAAGCTCAGATACTACAGATTCAGATCAAAGGCGCGATTAAAGTACTAAGAAATAGCGGGGAAATGATATGAATTATAGATATTTGTGCCAAAAATTAAATCACTTGTGTAGGAGGAAAAATAGGCTTTTTGTTTTTATTCCTTTATATTTGTTATCAATATCCTGATTTTATCTGGGAGAGGAAAAACTTCAAAATTTTAAAATCTGAATATTTTACAGGAGCATTTTGATGCTTTGAGCAATGAATTTAGAAGTGAAGTTGAGCTTTTGGCAAAAATTGAGCACCGGAGCTTAGTTAGGCTTCTTGGTTTTGTTGATAAGGGAAATGAGCGCCTCATCATTACGGAGTATGTACCTAATGGTACATTACGAGAACATCTTGATGGTATGGCATTTCTTTAACTTAATTATATTCACCAACTACAACTTCCATTCTGGTAAAAATGTGGAGACAATAATTTTGAGTTCTCTGGCAGGTGCACGTGGAAAAATCTTAGATTTCAGTCAGCGACTTGAAATTGCAATCGATATTGCTCATGGCCTAACTTACCTCCATCTATATGCTGGTATGTTGTAACATTGCTAGTTACTCTTGTTTCGTAGTTTGCAATGGTTTATTTGTGCTTGAAACTCCTGTACGTGATCAATAAAAAGACAACGTAAAGGGAAATGTGATAGATCCGTTTACTTGAGATCTTTTCATTCTTAGCTTGCAAGACGGATAGGTATACTTTCTGTCCGTATTATTTATCCAGCAGCTCCTATGTGTTGAGCTTCAAATGTTTTGATCAGAGTCGGTGCTGTTTCAAGTTTTGGTTGTCGGGTCTACTTTGATCATGTAAATTTGACGCAATCCTATTTTTGTTTCCTGCAGAAAAGCAAATTATCCATAGAGATGTGAAGTCATCAAACATTCTCCTGACAGAGAGCATGCGTGCCAAAGTTGCAGATTTTGGATTTGCGAGGCTTGGAGGCTCAGACGCCGAGAAAACACACGTTTCAACCCAAGTGAAAGGCACAGTCGGTTACCTTGATCCTGAGTACATGAAAACATATCAACTCACACCAAAAAGTGATGTCTACTCATTTGGGGTATTGTTATTAGAAATCCTAACGGGTCGTCGTCCTGTGGAGCTTAGAAGAGCTCCTGATGAAAGGGTGACAGTTAGATGGGTAAGCTCTTTTTCCTCGTTAAGTTAATTTGGGTAAAAATCTTATTTTGTTGGCTCTACCAATCATCTCGGGGAAAGGTTAATTACTTGTAGTATTAGCTTATTTTCGAGAGATGTGCTAATCGTGTTCACCAGTCTGTTATTTGCTCTGGTATCTTTGCTCGGATCTCTTCCAAAACTGAATAACTTTTTTGAAGGATTCAACACACACTAGACAAAATTTTTGAAGGATCCGAACAATTTAAGCATTTAGAGAATCAAATAGCATATTGGGTCGGAATCCGAGACTCTCATGGAAATGACTTGAGAATTGGACTCTTCGATCTACTAGTCGTTCTGCAGTTAGGACTACCTATATTTCGTGCCGTCATTCGACGGTTAGTGTGAGACTGAGGGTAGGCTGACGTCTTGCCTTGTGATATAGTAGGTGGTCAGGAGCAGTCGGTTTTTCTCTCGTATTGTCCTTATCTATCTTTATTTTACCCTCCCCAAATCCGACTTGTGAGATTCCACGGGATATGTTATCGTGTAAATAGCTTAGGTTCAAATATGATATGGATATGCAGGTTTTTAGGAAGTACAATGAAGGCAGCGTAGTGGAGTTGTTGGACCCTCAAATGAAGGAATCCGTAAACGGGGAGATACTGGTGAAAATGTTTGGTTTAGCCATCCAGTGTGCAGCACCTACACGTAGAGATCGTCCGGATATGAAGATCGTTGGGGAGCAGCTTTGGGCGATTAGAATGGATTATTTGAGGAACGGAAGGCGACAGTAGTACACTGCAGATATACTGTGCATATACAGAGTCGTCGCCAATTGACAGAAAGGGTAAAAGATTCAAATATGATCAATCTTCCACTTATTGTTTGTATTTTTATTGTATATGTGAGCAGTTAAAAGTACTTTGCTTTCTTGAAGTTGATTCATTGAGTTACAAGTGAGTAATAGGAAGACTTTTTTTTTCTTTTTTTAATGAATGGAAAATCCGCGATGGCACGCGGTTTTAAATATTGTGGATAGTTAGCTCATTCCTCTACCCTTTTTCACTTAAATATCAGGTTTGAACTTGTGATGTGTGTCTAATTGAAGGCGAAAAAGCACCGTCGAAACAACATAAGCATGCTTTGATTGATAATTCTTTTAGGGTGTTGAATGAACCTCTCTAGAGTGTTTGAATGGTGAATTACATAAACATCTAGGGTCTGTTTGGAAAGTCATCTGGTAATTGAAATTGGTGTAATTATTATGATAGTAATTACACTCCTTGATAATTACACTGTCCTGTTTGTTTGTCAGAGTAATTACAGTGTAATTATAAGTGTATTATTTGGTTGCACGAGTTAAATTACAAGGTTTTATTAAATTTTAAAAATAAAAGTTAATTATTCAAAATTAAAAATTTATATTAGACAACAAACATTACCTCATTACGCCAAAGGCTCCCGCCCATTGCGAGGTAAGGGGGTCGGATGTATGCAACATGATCTCTATGTTTAAAATATAGAGCGACTATTTCCGAATGACTTGTGATGAGCGTCGAAAGTATTTAAAAAAATATTAAATTAAATATTTAAGATATATATTGTCTTTTACAAAACATATTAATTAGTAAATACATATTCTTAACTAATATAATAAAAAAAATCAAATTATATTTAATTAAACTAATGATAAAACTAAAAGTATAAGTTTTTATGTGAACATCATGAAATGTGTTTGACAAAAATATTAAATATTATAAATGTAATGTCATAGAAAAATTGTTAAAACGTTTGATAAAAAAATAATTTATCGAATATAACTAAAAAAAATGACTTGTAATGTGAAATATCAAGTCAAGACTACAAAAACAAATGCAACTAAGAAATATAATATAAGTTTTAAATTTAAAATAAAAAGATATTAACACAATACCCTTATGCCACATTTCAACATAGCATACATAAATATGATATAAAAGAAAAAAAATGTATATTAATAACTTATCCAACAATGAATTCAACTTTAATTTAAAAATTAGAATGCTAATAAAATCATGCTAGTGAAAAATAAAATAAAACATAGAATTAAAAAAAAAGTGAAAAATTGTATGGAATCACATGACAAAGATTGAGAATGAGAAAGAAATGAATAATAAATATTATAAAATAAAATATAATTTTAGAAAAAAATTAGAATAATAAAAATAAAAAGTATTTAAAATAATCAAAATTAAAATAAAATTAAAATGAAAATATAAAAATAAACATAAGAGAAAGAAATTAAAAAGTAATCAATATGTAATTACTGAATTGGAAAGTGTAATTACACTCAGTCAATTACACCTAATTACCTTGTTGACCATGTGATTACCTGTCCAACCAAATATATCAGATGTAATTACATCCAATTCCACCTAAATCACAATTTGAGCTTGTGATAGACCTTCTCCCTTGAAAAATAGAGTTAATATAAGCGTGAATCGATAACACTCACATGTTAGATACTACTCTTGAATTTAGCCAAATGGCCGAGAAAGGTATGATTCTCTTATGTGTTTTATATGCAACTTATGAAATAATGTCTCTTTCCAATCTGTGTGAGACTAAAATTTTGATCCCATACTGTTAAAAAAGCAATGAAAACAAGAAATTTAAGACTTTTCCTGCATATATCAATTGAAACAAAGACTTTGAACTAGAATTGGTGGGGTGCGCCAGGCCCATGCTGTAGTGCAACGCATAGGCGACGCTCGAGAGCCCAGGTAGCAAGCTACCTCGAAGGACTCTCCCCTTAAAAAATTGAGTTAATATCATGTGAGCTAATGACCCACATATCAGATATTAAACTGATAAGAACAGATACTACACTTGATCTTAGCCAAAAGGCCGAGAAAGGTATGAGATTTCCATGGATTTTGGGAGCCTATTTTATATGTCACTTTGTTAAATAAAATCCCTCTTTCCGGTCAGTGTGGGACTAGAAGAGCTCCAATACTTTTCTCCAAGAGATAAGATTCACTCATCTCTTGTCTTATTTTATATATTAAACTAATAAAAACAGATACTATACTTGATCTTATTTTACATATTAAACTAATAAGAACAGATACTATACTTGATCTTATTTTACATATTAAACTAGTTCATCCTCATTAATCATCGATAATATATTATTGATCACAGAGCAGGTAATGCCGTATAAATTTTCAACAAAGGGAGATCTCCTCCCCTCCGCGCTTAACATGTAGTATCCATGAATACATTAATAGTTTTGGCATCTTGATTATAGCAACGTTTACAACAAGGAGCAAATTGATAGATACTTAAAAACAACACATAAGATAATTGCTTCTCAATTTCTTTCTTTCTCCGTTTATAGTTTATGTTATATCTAAGATGCACTCACTTTCTCATTCACCTCTCTCCCCTCTCACTCATTTTTTCTCGTTTTTTCTAAGACAGAAAACAAGATGCACTCACTCTCTCATTCACCCCTCTCCCCTCTCACTCGTTTTTTTCTTTCTTTCTCCGTTTATAGTTTATGTTATATCTAAGATGAACTCACTCTCTCATTCACCTCTCTCCCTTCTCACTCGTGTTATATCTAAGATGCACTCACTCTCTCATTCACCTCTCAATATCTCGTTTTTTCTCCCTATCTCGCTCGCCTCTCATATTCATATTTCAAAATGTATGTGGTAGCAACACGAGTAAAGGTTAATGATAACTTCACAAAATAATATCTTTGTCCTTGATTTGGAAGAAGCTTCTTCAACTATGGTTCTTCATACATAAGCAAATACTCTTAACTCCTTAATTTTTGAGTCATCAACTTAAAACTAAAAATAGTCGACAATTGTATAATATACAAATATAATCCATCAAAAGGTATTCGAAAAAATAGTCGAGACAATAAAAGGTGAATATTTAGAGAGATACCTTGGAAAGAAGTTTTTTATTATTTAAAATAAGGATACTAGCAATCTTCAATCCTCATATGATCAATTTCTAGTCACATAGATTCATAATAATTAAGCACAATCGTCTAAAGAGGCTTATATATGAAACAATGCAAAATACTATCGATGACAACAATATCAACTAGCTGCCCACAACGAAATTTGATATAGAAGGTTCGTGTAGTCGGTAGTCCCAATTAATTTGTGATTGAGACGTATAGTACATCAATCGAAAGATTAGTCTTATATTTTTACTTGAACTACAAAAGTATAGGGAGGCTAATAAAGTTGCAGACCGTCTAGCCAAATTAGTCGTGTTGGAAAGCTATATGTAAGTGTTTATGCTAGAACACATACAATCATGTTATAACATATAAATTTTCTGTAATGTAATTCGATCAATACCTCTTGACGTGTGAGTAGATATCTTCAAGTGAATTCACATATTAAACTGCAGTTTTACATCCTTCTTTGGCCGAACTCTCTCAATACTTGAAAATCTAATCCTTTTCCCTTTTTTTTTTGGAAAAAATACATAAAATGGACCTAATTTGAAATTATTTACCCTTAATAGACCAAATCTAAACTATTTACCTTTAATGGACTCATTACTAAAACTTTTTGCCTTTCTACCCACTACCCCTTTTGATATTCGCGTGTTGACGTCATGCTGACATCAACATATATACTATGAAATATACTCTGACGGTATATATCTATCATAGCGTTATCATATAAAATGAGTTCAGTCCTTTGTGATACTCTCGTGGTATATTGATATCTTATTGGTATATAGGATTTTTTAAGAAACAAATAAAAAAATTATTAAATTCTAAATTAATAGAAAATATATTCATTATATAGTCTATCGGTATATTTATACCATATCGGTATTAGATAGGATTGAACTTAATGATCTGTGATACCTTATTGGTATATGCATACTCTATTGGTATATCATACAAGCAGGTGTTGACGTCAGTATGATGTCCGCGCGCGAATTTTAATATTAGAAGAGCAAAATTTTAATAGTACGAGGGTATAAAATGTAAAGGGATATATGAATTAACTAGTTTGATTTAAAGGGGTAGAAGCTTAGTTTTCCCTTTTTTTTTTCTAAGTTAGGAGAACTCCTATTTTATAGAGACTTTTCCCATCCAAAACCAAAACTGAAAACATGTATTCTCCTTTTCTTCCTATGAGTAGCATTCTGAATTCTAGTTAAATATAGATACACTATACAACTGAGGCTCCCTATTATGGAAATAATTCAAATTCTTACCATTACAAATCATTTCACTAAAAATTAGTAATTGCAGTTCTCTATTTATATTTAAAATTCTCCATTAAAAGTTATGCAATTTCTCACGTTAAGATTACAAATAATAATTAATATGAATTTAATTTAAAGATTATTTTTTTTAGAGCACTACTTAACTTATTTCATATGTCGGATTCATAAAGTTTTGACATAATGAAAACTTAAGCTTCTTAAAAAGGCATATCATCAATCTCTATATCGAGACATAGATTCCATTAAATAATTCATTATTTCACCCAAATATATTATTATCATTCAATTTACCAGACATATTGACTTTTAATAAATTAAAATCAAAACGATAATTAATGTACACGAATCATAATAGTTATATCGGGATTGAAAATATAAGTACATTTGACAATTTAAAGAATATGTTTCTATCAGTCAATATAAAATAACTATTTTTATTCAATCCCGTTCAATACATACAATATGCACTAGCACCAGAAGTTAAAGCTACATCATTCCCATAATCAAAATAATTATATATAATCTTGTGCTACAATTAAATCCGTAAAAATTAATTTTTGAATCCGTCTCTGCTTTCTTGAAAACTTTCGTACGTTGCAAAATTTCAAAACAAGAATCTACAATTTTCAAAGCACTTTTTCCCAATAGTATTTTCAATTTTCTAACTACGTAGTTGTATTTGTTAGGATCAACTTTCTCTCAGAACTACATGAACAATATTTACATACACAATTGGATAAATCAAAATGGGCCTGGCCCAAATTCATCTTTTTCAAAACAAATAATAACGTATAATAGAAAAATTATGCAAATAAGTAAATAAATACCAGTTAATTAGTTAACATAGTTATAATTTAAATTAATTATGACTCACGACAAACATATAGTTGTATAATTCATGCGAATTAAACAAACGTTGTATGCGATTATACAAAAGTTGTGCGCAAATAAAATTACATAGCGAAATATACAAACACTAGAATTGTATAGCGAATCATACAAATATTGTGCACGAATTGCATAGAGAAATATGTAAAAGTTATACAAAAGCTGCAAATTGTATAGTGAATTATTCAAACGTATACAAATATTGCGCTAATTATACAATTGTTGTTATAGCTATAGTTACAAAATGTAATGACCCAAACTATAGCTATAAAGCATAATTAAGATATTTTTAAGTGGCTATATGCAAAAATTTTCTCTAACATAATTATTGCAACATTTTAACCATTGCGCAAAGCCACAAATCTTTAACTTGTCATCAAAAGGTGTCAACACAACATTAACATATATACACGTAAAACTAATATTTTGATCTATTCATGCAATATAATTTTTCATCGAAGAGGTGTCAAGCAACACCCTTCGAATAAGTGTAGCCCTATGCAGCCACTCCTGTTCCTATCTCATAAGAATAAATAAATTATTTTCAATAGATTCCGAACTCAAATAAAGCATTTCAAAATAAATTTTAAAAACAAATACATATGTTCACAAAATATTTTAAATTGCAATAAATTGATATGATAAAAAATAAATTACAATTACAAATAAAATATGAAGAAATATAATTTTATTGATAAACAATGTGGGTACAAATCTATTCTACCCTTGATTCTTTTCTCAGATTTTTCATAATTTGAGGTAGGATAATTTTGACAACCTTCAGCCCTATTTTGATCTTTTTATAAATATCCCCAAAATTCATGAGATATTTGAGATGCCTCTTTAAGATAACATAATATCTTTTATATAGAGACATAAACTAGATTTTAGGATAGAATAGTCTCTGAGAAACTCTGATAAAAATAAGATTAATTTTATATAGAAATACGATTAATTTTATAAAGTTCTACAAAATTTTAATATCTACGACGTAATGAAAAATCCTCATAAAAAATAAAAGACAAAAGACACACACCCAAAAAAAAAAAAAAAGACAAACAAATAATACGACCATGTTTGATGTGAACATGCCTAAAATCTTTTTTTAATTTCAGACTTGTGATGTCCTCTTTATTTCGTGACAATTAACACATATGGAATTGCAATAATTTTCACAAAAAGACAAATGCAATAAGTCACACCATAACCAGACTAATCACTATCCCACTTTTATTTCATTTTTCTTTTTACATATACATATACATATATTTTTTTTTTAAATTTTTGTTCGGAGTTCATAAAGTCTCGATTAAATTCTAATCGCACACTACAAAGCTTATTTGGGGGTGGTGCTCTCAATAGAATTTTTTTCATTATCAAGACTCGAACCCAAAACCTCTAATTAAGGATAAAACACTCTCATCAATGCAACACAACTCATGTTGGTACTTATACATATATTCAATGGCCACAATTTACGTATAGTTGGCTTGAAAATAGTATCTCCACCAACCACTTTATAAGTCCCATATCTACCCGCGAAGATTGTGATAGAAAGATAAATACTTTTTAATTAGAAGTTTTGAGTTTGAATCTCTTTGAGTATAGAGTCGTTTTTATGAGGAAGCGTTATGATTAAGATACTGTTAATTACATTTTTTTATTTTATTCTTACAATTAATTCTTTTTAAAATTATTAAAAAGTTTGTGAAGTTTCAAAAAAAAAATATTACGAGATAAAATAGTAAATTTATCATTCTTATTTATGATTTTCAAGAGACGTATAAAGAGGAAGGTGAACAATTAATATGAGATGGTCCGAGTATATTAAAGATAGCTTTGAGTGGCCACAATTTATCTAATTTAAATGATATATACATGGACGGATATTTAAATTGATCTCAATTGGCAAGCAAACACTTCAACTTTGAGAATACACATTTAGATACCTCAGCTTAGTGTCACCTGACAACTAAACACTCTAACTCATCCCCACTATATCTGGTACACACTCAACACTTACGTGATACATAAATTTAGGAACTGTCTAAATATACATATTCAAAATTAGGATAATCGCTTATCATATGAGAACAAATTTAAATATTTATTTATGTATCATCTCAATTAAATATTTAGCCAACAAATTATTTTGGATGATAAAAGCCTCCATTTCTAATACATATATTAATCAGATGTCTTAGATTCAAGCTTTAGAAAATTTACTCCCACAATGGGTCTTTCTAGTGCCTAGTGGAGTATTGCTTTAATTATAAAGTGATCTTTGAGTTGTCAATTTGAGAATAGTGAAGATATATATGATGGTCCACAACATCTTTTATCTCATAACTTTTATGATATTTATGGCCATTCTAAATTTTTTTTATATATATATACATATAACTTTAATCATATACAAATAAATTTTTATATCTATATATAATTAAATAAGTAGATAAATATATTTTATAGAGTAATTCGTGTTCTATGTGATGTCCTATATATGTTAGGTTACGTGCAATATATGTGTTTAATTATTCAATTATTTGTACAAATCTAACTGTATATTTGTGCATATTTAGAATTAGAGAGCATAAATTTTAATTAAATAAGATTAAATGACACATTTATATACTGTTTCTATCAATCTCGAATGGAGCCAAAGATTCACTATTTTTTGGCTTTGGGGTATAATGAAATAAAACAAAATGACTCTTTAAACTGTCTGTACTTCTTTCAATTGTGAAGTAGCAGTTAGTCAATGCAACTTTCGACGCTCATCATGGGTCATCAGAAAACAGTCACGCTATGTTTTTAAATATAGGGATCAGGCTGCGTATATCCGACCCTCTTACCCCGCAATGGGCAGGGACCTTTTGAGGCATTAGGGTAATGTTATTGTTGTTGTTGTTGACAAACTTATATACTATCGCCTCAATTTTACATTTTTTAAAATTCACTTAAAACATTTATATTTAAATATTATTCATAAAAAATATAAAAAAATTAACTTGCCGACATTGGTATCTCATCTCATGAGTAAGGAAAAAAAAGAAAAAATCAAGACAGATGTCAGATAATAATTCATTTATTGGCCATAAATTATGACAGATAATAATTTTGTACTAACTTTATTACTTTTTTTCCCCAATAATTCAACATCACAAACGTTTTCGAAATCTGACAAATTGAAATGTTACTGTCAATTTTAATTTATAGACTATTTCACTAATTAAAATATCACTAACTAAAACTTAGCCAAGTGTCCTGTGAGACAGGATATCATTGAAACACTTTAATTTACAAAATAAATATTTAATTTTTTTTTAAAATTTATATATCTTAAAAATGTCAACGTCGAATATATCTATAAGAGGCGATATAAATGAGTTGAGTTTTTAGAATAATTATATTTTGTAACTATAATTATAACAACGTTTATATAATTATACGTTTATATAATTTGCTATATAATTCACATGTTTTGTATAACATTTGTATATTTCGCTATACAATTTGTGCACAACGTCTGTATAATTCGCTATACAATTTGTGCACAACGTCTGTATAATTCGCTATACAATTCATAATGTTTGTATATTTCAATATACAATTTGATTTGTTAAAGAGGAAGAGAGGGTGAAAAAGAGAGAAATAGAGAAAAAAGAGAAAAGAAATAATAATTGTGTTTTATATTTTTTTACTTTTCATATCTTAGCTATTAAAAATATGAATTTCATATTTAAAATGTCACTCATTAATTTAAAAAATACATTTTTTTATTACACTTTTTCTATAATGTGCGCACAATAACAACATTAGCCCAATGCGTCAAAGGTTTCCGCCTATTATAGGATAAGGGGGATCGAATGTACGCAATCTGACTCCTATATTTAAAAACATAGAGCGACTGGACGTAATATATAATAATCACATTCTCTCTTTTATTTAAAGAGATAAAAGAAGAGTAGTCATCAAGAGGTGTAGAATTGTAATTCAATTATTGGCCATTGCTCATAAAGTCACAAAAAATAATAATAGTTTTTCATAATTTTTTTATTTTTTGTCACACCAATTTAACGTCACACGTTCTAGATATCATAGATTTTGAAAATATCTTTGAATAAAATTTATCTGGTCACAATTGTTGAGAAATTTACTTGTCTGTTTTTAAAATAAATATTTTAATTTACTTGTTTAATTAAAAAATACAAAATATTTTATTATGTCTTTTTTCCTTTTAGCCATTCATATTAAACAATTAAATAAAATAACAATAGTCAAGCTTGAAGTTCTAAAATATCATTAGTAAAGTTGGTTTAATAAAATACATTTTAATAAGTTTTCTTAAAAAAATTTTGTCAAACCAATATGGGTCAAGTAATATGAAAAAAACGTAAATAATAAGGCGTTGCTATATCAACTTTAATGTTTTGATTTTTCTTTTTCACTTGTCGTTTTAATTTATTTATCATAATAATAATTATTTTTATATCTCTAATTAAAAAACAACGCCTCTTTTTTTTTTAATAATTCTTTATTTATGATTTTCATATGACATTTAAGATCATAAATATTATTATGGCAAGTGGCAAACTCAATCCACTAAAGCTCCCGCTATATGCAGGGTCAAGGGAAGGGTCCGACCATAAATGTCTATTGTACGCAATCTTACCTTACATTTCTGCTCGAGACTGTTCCTAAGACTTGAACCTGAATCTATCGATAAAAATAATAAAAAATATTTATTATTTATTTACTATGTCATCTTCCACAAGATAGGCCCTATAAAACCACATATATACTAGCCTCAATATGTCTCACATGTATCTAAAAAAACATATACATAATTACATATAATATTTTCTTTTTGTCTCAAAATTCTGTGAAAATGGCAAAATCCATGCGTTTCTTTGCTACTGTATTTCTTCTAGCCATGCTTGTCATGGCCACGGGTTGGTGCTTTTTTTCTTTTAATTTAAATTATATTCGAAATTAATTAGCCAATTTTTTCTTATATTATGTTGGTAATGCCATTTATAGGGGATAAAATACTTTTTTTATCAAAAATAATGATGATTTTGAATCGTCTAATCACAACCCTAGATGATTTCTTGTTAAAAATTGTAAATATCGACATGCGTATCATAATATTTTTATTTTTTTCTTAGTAGGGGCACTTTTTTTAAAAAAATATTTTTGACTGACATTTGATAATAATATATAAACAAGATTTAGTGAAAATACAATTTGAAAATAATGTAAGAAGGTGGTTTGTTAAGGGTATATTACTACCTATATATATAAGGAAATAAGGCAGTAGCTTCGGCTTGTTTTGCTTACTTTCTCCCTTTTATTATGTGGGGTCAACAAAAATATTTTGTGTATTTTTAACTTAATCTTTTCAAAGCAGCTGCATGTTGACGTATCTGTTTCAACTGCCTCAGAATATTTCTTTAGCTGCTTCATAGTTTTTGAAATATATATAAAAAATTTATCGATATCACGTAAAATTGAGATTACAACATAATTTATATTGGCTACTTGCTTGAGCAGCTTCCGATGGACTAGTAAAAATAATTTGTGGGCGGACAAGTAAAAATACTTTGTGGGCGTTTTAATCTAATCTTTTCAAGGCAACTGCATATTGACGTGTCTGCTTCAATGATTTCATAATATTTTTTTAGTTGCTTTAATTATCTTCTAAAATATATAGGAAAAATCTATCAACCTCATATAAATCGAGATTAAAAAATAATTTATATTAGGTTCATACTAGCATGAGCTTTCGCCACTAGTAAATAATAGGAAAATGTTGAAATCTAAAATAATTATTTTTTTAAAACAAACTAAAATAGAAAAAGGTAGTAAAACATATAAATTGCAAAGTAGGGTTTATGTTATTATTAATGAATACTTGGCATCCACGATGAGAAACAATAACAACAAGAAGAATTAATTAAGAAATTCATCATTAATCTGTTGTTAAATAACTTGTAGCTAATACAACAACAACATATCCAGTAAATCCCACAAGTAGGGTCTTGCATCTAACTCATAGAGGTAGAGAAGCTGTTTCGTGAAACTTGTAGCTAATACGATATTTTATTTTTACAGAGATGGGATCCATGAAAATTGCAGAGGCAAGGCATTGTGAGTCGCAAAGTCAACGTTTTAAGGGACCATGTGTAAGTAAGAAGAATTGTGCCGCAGTCTGTGAGACCGAAGGATTTCCCGGTGGCGATTGCCGTGGATTCCGCCGCCGATGCTTTTGCACTAAGCCATGCTAATGTGAATTATGTGTTTAAAGAAGGAGTATTCTTGAATAAAGAACACAATAATTGTTCAAAGTTTGTGCTAGTTTTGTTTGTAAAACTAGTTTATGGTCTTTGAATTGTATGCAATTATGGTGGTGTATTTCTTGTTTTTTATGGATAAATATTGTCTCTTCGTTATTAATTTTTATTTTTTTCTGATTAAAAGAAATATTTACTAATAACAATAACAACAACAACATTATCCCATTGCCTTCCAGGCTCCCGTCCACTGCGGGGTAAGGGGGTCGAATGTACGCAGCCTGACTGCTATGCTTAAAACATAGAGCAACTATTTTCGGATGACCCATGACGAACGTCGAAAGTTGCATTGACTAACTGCTTATTCACAATTGAACGAAACATAGACAGTTTAAAGAGTCATTTTGCTTTATTCCATCATACTCCAAAGTCAAAAAATAGTGATTTCCTAATAATAATATGAGATTTTAATTCCTATCAATCATACCTAATGATATCTGAACAAAACATATTAATCTTCAAAACGAGTATCAATTTTTCTTTGACTTAATATTTCATGAATAGCAATACTAATTAAAACCTTAGGGGTTGTTTGAATGGGGGTTGAAATTAGTTATCTCATTATATATACGAAATAATTTGTATATTATTATGACAAATAATTTTAAAGTTAACTAATATTTTTAATATAAAATAAAAATAATTTTATATTTTATTCTAAAATTATTATATTTCGATTTCATACGAAACGATCCGTCAGTGATAAAGAAAGTCGTCAAGATAATGTTGGAAAACAATTCAATTATTGGTCATGTGGCTCATAAAATTACGACACATATTACTTTACATTTTCATCTTTTTATGCTTTTTTTTTTGTTTAACCAATTCAAATTTCAACATCACACATTTTTAAAATCGGACAAATTAAAGTCTACTTTTATTTGCAATATTGATTTCCATCATTCTCGGATGGAGTCAAAGATTCACTATTTTTGGCTTTGGAGTATGATAAAATAAAGCAAAATAGCTATTTAAACTGTCTGCACTTCTTTCAATTGTGAAGTACCAGTTAATCAATGCAACTTCTGACGCTCATCATGGGTCATCCAGATACAGTCGCGCTATGTTTTTAAACATAGGGATCAGGCTGCATACATTCGACCCCCCTTATTCCGCAATGGGCGGATGCATTTGAGGCATTGGGGTAATGTTGTTATTTATTTGCAATATTGCTTATAAAGTACTCCCTATATTTTATATTGTATTTGATACTTATATTAAAAGAAAATATTTTACTTTATATGTTTAATATTAAAAATTAAGAGATTTTTATTATCTATTTTAATATTATTAATAAAGTTAGTTTAGTAAAATATTTTATCTTAAGAAATGTATCAAATTAATATGGACAAGTGATATAAAACGAAAGAACTAGTAGAGTGTACTTCAAAATTATTTTACTTGACACGTTGAAAGCAAGTGACTCTCTAAAATAAAATAACTTGTCATAACTATCAACTTTCATTTTTGCTTCATTTGTTTTTCTACTTATTCTGTTTCAATTTGTTTGTCTTATCAATTTTTTCTTTCAAAAAATCTACTTTAGAAAAATATCTTTTTTTTCTGATAACTCTTTAATTTGAAATTAAAATCTTACTTAAGAAAATTTAAAATTTTAATTTGAAATTAAAATTTTATTCAAATATCAAAAATAAATATAAATTTTGAATTTGAATTCAAAATTGCATGCTTAAAGACTTAAGTTTATTACATGAGAATATAGTCAAACAAATCATCTCTAGTATATCATAATAAAAAGTGTACACGTAAATAACATATATAGAAAGAATATTTTTAAAATTATAGCTAAAAGTTGAAATAGAGTTCAAAAAGAGAAGAAAAACTGAAATTGTTTAAAGTAATTTAGGGAAATGAAGTAATTTCCGGAAATAGTTGTGTTATGTTTTTAAACATAGGAGTCAGACTGCGTATATACGATCTCCCCTTATTTCGTAATGGCAGGAGCCTTTGAAGCATTGAAGTAACGTTGTTATTGAAGTTAGAGTAAGCAAAATAAACTTTTACAATTTGGCTAATTATTACTCCTTTAGCTTATTTTAAAATAATTTTATGTGTTTAACCATCATTGGAGATTTTTTACACTTTCAGGTAAAGATATATTTTTCTTTAAATTTAAGAATCATATATATTTATATATGTGTATATGTATGTGTGTCAGGTGGGATATTGAAATCAAGAAATCGTAAAATATACACAAGAATATTCTTTTTTAGTATAAAAAGGTAAAAAGTTCAAAGGGTGTTTATTATCATTGACGATTTAATTACTTAATTTTTAAAAAAAATTATTTGTATCGTTTGATAACTGGAATGAGATAAACAAAGATATTTTATGAGGTTAATTATCTGAAGTATCAACCTTCTATATAAGATAATTAATTTAGGTATTTGGTAATAAATTTCAAATATCTTTTATTTTATTCGACATTTACGCAATTGAATATGAAACTAAATAATGTGTAGTTATACTATTTGTGAAAATATTTGTAATAGTTTTCACGACGTAAGTCAGTAAAAGCAAACGGGCAATCGACTGCTTAAAGGACCAATATTTGTAATAATATTCATACTCAAATGTACTTAAATACAACTTCAAAAGTGAAAAGCGAGTTGAAAATCAAGTTATAAGTAATTTCCTAATTTGAAATGTATAACTTTAAGTTGAATTTAGAGTTTTCACGACGGCACACTAATTTTAAAAAAGTGGAAAAATTGTTATGGAAAAAGGAATATTTTTATGGCTAAATATGTCCTTAATAATCTCTCACCATTTTAGTACAAAATGTTTTTAGACTATAAATAAAATTGATAATCAAATATTGAATATATAAATTTCAAAATTATTATTTCTTATCTCACCTACCAATTAACCAACCCTAATATTTAGATTAATCCATATGCAGGGGTGGTGCTATCTTTTGGTAGGATTTCACCCAAATTCCTTTCATGAAAAATTATCCTATTTATATATAGTTGTATGCATATATTAGATGTCGAACTCTATTCGACTAGTTCTTGTGGATAGATTTACAAATTTTGAACCACCTTAATGATGATCCTGACTTTACCACTGTATATTACGTGAAATTTGAATAAAATTATTATTCTATACAAATTTTATCCCCATCTCGAATGAAGAATATAATTTATATATATTTGAAAATTCTACTGAAAAACAACAATAACATATTCTGTGATATTCTACAAGTGGGGTTTGAGGAGGGTAGATTATACGCAGATCTTACCGCTTACTCATAGAAGTAGAAAGAAAATCATGATTCGCGTGACTAAATATTCCAACTAACTTTTGGTACAAATTCACGTGACACTCATTTTATCAACTTTATTCTATTATAAAAAGCCACACACATATTAGCTCTTTAACATACATAAACAAAAAAAAAATTGTAAAATTTATCTCTGAAAATTAATGGCAAATTCCTTGCGTTTCTTTGCTAGTGTGCTATTTCTAGCAATGCTTGTCATGGCTACTGGTTAGTCTTTTTTCTTCCTTATCATTTTTTAAAAATATTCGATATTCGATGTTTAAAATTAACTGACCTGACTCTTTTATCCTTATGTTAGTAAGGTTTATTTGGGAGACGAAACACTATATAGGGACCAAGAAATTTTTAATCATGCACATGATTTGAATCGAAATCTCTAATTAAGAGAAGGTGCAAAGATTTCAATCATGTTGATGATTCTTTAATTATCAAAATGTACAATGTTGTCTTACCATAATTACTATATTATGTATTTCTAAAAAATATTCCGTTCGTGTCATTAACAAACAACAACATTACCCCAATGCCTCGGAGAGATAAGATGTACGCAGCCTGACTCCTAGGTTTAAAAACATAGCGCGACTATTCGTGTCATTAAGAATGATTTTTAAAAAAAACTTCTGAAACTTATGATTCTATACTTAAAATGTATGTGACATATCAAAAATACATTTTGAATTTCATGGTTTTACACATGTTAGTTGTAATTCGTAACTAATATGATTTGTCATTATATTAATTAATGACATTTTGTTAGTATTAGCCAAGAAGTTGTACGCTGTTAATTAACTCCAATCTATTTTCATTTTTTTAATTTGTAGTAATCTATTGACTTTAAATCTTGAATCGTAGAGGCAAGAACTTGCGAGTCGCAGAGCCACCGTTTCAAGGGAGCATGTGTGAGTGAGACAAATTGTGCCTCCGTCTGTCAGACGGAAGGATTTTCCGGTGGCGACTGTCGTGGATTTCGTCGTCGTTGCTTCTGCACTAGGCCATGCTAATTAAGACGGAACAAGTTTGAGAAAAATGAACTACTCTTAAATAAAGAACATGACTATGTGATTGTTCAAAGGTGTATAATGCTAGTTTTGTTTGTAAAACTAGTGGTAAATCTTTGAATTATATGCAATTATGGTGTACTAGACTCAATTATTCATGTGGTGTATTTCTTGCTTTCTGTGGCGTTATGAATAAAATTTAACTTTAGACTATTAATTTTTATGAAATTCCTGAATACCAACTATTTTGTTTGGGCGAAGAGGTTTTATTTTTTTATAAGAGTATATAGATGTGAAAATTTGAGGTAAAAATGGCTATTTAAACTGTTTACGCTTCTTTTAATTGTGAAGTAATAGTTAGTCAATGTAACTTTCGACGCTCATCATGGGTCATTGAGAAACAGTCAATCTATGTTTTAATCATAGGGGTCAGGCTGCGTACATCTGACCCCCCTTACCTCGAAATGGGCGGGAGCCTTTGAGGCAATGGGGTAATGTTGTTGTTGTACTAATTAAATTTCTTGTGTTATTATATTTTGTAACTTTTTATGTGATGTCTAAGAAATTTGGTTCTTTAACATTATCGGTGATAGTTAAAATTGTAAAACGATGAAGAAAATAGTAAAATTAAGAAGGAATAGAAAAAGAAGTAGTATTTGTCATTCACTTTGGTTTCTTTCTTTTCTCACTTATGTATTTTGTTACAAGAATGAGGGAGTATTTATACATGTGAAAACTTGGTGATTAAGTATGATTTATGAACTTGCAAAGCTTTTGGCTTTAAACTTGTCAAACATTTGACCTTAAACTTGCCAAGCTTTTGGGCTTGAAAATTGCCATGTAATTGCCTTAAATTATGTTGCCACAAATTATATTATGTGGACAAAGAAAATATTTATTTGGACATCCATTTTACAACACTCCCTCTTGGATGTCCACGCAATAATACGCTTTATTCGTTGCCTCATTAAAAACCTTACAAGGAAAATCCAGTGGGATAAAACCTTGATTAAGGAAAAAAGAGTGCAACGCGTATTTGCTCCCCCTGATAAAAATATCATTTAATATCTCGAAGACGACGCATCCCAATCTTGTATCTCAACTTTTCAAAGGTTGACGTTGACAATGCTTTGGTGAACATATCTGCTAAATTGTCGCTGGTACGAATTTGTTGAACGTCTATATTACCTTTCTTTTGAAGAATTTAGACGAAATATGTTTTGTCCTGTCTCCTTTTATGTATCCTTCTTGTAGTTGAGTTATACATGCAGCGTTGTCTTCATATAATATTGTTAGAATGTCTCTTTTTAGAGGAAGGCCACACGTTTTCATAATGTGTTGAGTTATTTATCTCAACCAAACACATTCTCAACTAGCTTCATGAATAACCATTATTTCTGCATGATTTGAAGAAGTAACTACCATAATTTATTTTGTTGAACGCCATGATATGGTTGTACCTCCACATGTAAATAGGTAACCTACCTGTGATCGCCCTTTATATGGGTCAGACAAATATCTTGCATCTGTATAACCAATAAGTTACGGATTGAACTCTTTCGAATAAAACAGTCCCATATCAATAGTTCCTTGAAGATATCTGAATATATGTTTAATACGGTTCCATTGTCTTCGTGTTGGAGAGGAATTAAATCTTGCTAATAAATTTACAGCGAAGGATATATCTGACTAAGATTTATTAGCAAGGTACATTAGTGCACCAATTGCACTAAGATATGATACTTCAGCACCAACGAGCTCTTCCTCATTTTTAAAAGGTCGGAATGGATCTCTATTAATATCTAGTGATCTCACAATCATTGGGGTACTTAATGGATGTGCTTTATTCAGATAAAATCTTTTTAAAAGATTTTTAGTAGATGTTGATTGATGAAAAAATATACCATTTGTCAAAATGCTCAATTTGTAGAGCAAGACAAAATTTGATCTTTTCAAGATCTTTCATTTCAAATTCCTTTTTTTGACATTTTACTACCTTTGAAAGTTCTTCACGAGTTCCAATAACATTCAAATCATCAACATATATAACTATTTGAGTGAACCCCCTCAACCCCCTTTAAATCTTTAAATGATACAAAATTACAACACCTATTGATATAAATTACAATCTCTACTTCTCCATGTATTATAGTTAAATCCCTTAATGCTCCTATCTTTCGACATGTATCACTGATTTCAATTTTTGTTTCAAAAAGAAGAGATATTTGGTAATTTTAAAAAAAATTGATATTAGTTAGAATTAACTTCAAAAAGTATGAGATTTGTGTAATTTATTCAATTAAAATCTAATATGGGCTGGTTGTTGGGCTGGCCTTAGTTTCTATATTCTGGCCCACTTATTATAAAACTCAAAGGCCCAATCCCCATCACCAATGTAGTGGAATTGCCTTAATCTTCTTTGTATTTACTTTCATCCCATCTCCATTTAATTTATGATATAAATAAATGAAATTGACACTATATATAAAATGGAAAAAAGGAGTAATTATACATATAAAAATCGAAAATCAATAAATTGCTCATAAAATCCTCACTTAAATTATATTGAATATATTAATCTATATAATTGATCCTTATGCTTCTTTCATTCATCCATCTACAAACAACGTTACCCCAGTGCCTCAAAGGCTCCCACCCATTGCGGGGTAAGAGGAGTCGGATGTACGCATCCTGACCCCTATGTTTAAAAACATAGAACGACTGTTTTCGGATGACCCATGATGAGCGTCGAAAGTTGCATTGACTAACTGCTACTTTACAATTAAAAGAAGCGCAGACAGTTTAAAGAGCCATTTTGCTTTACTCCATCATACCCCAAAGCCAAAAAATAGTGAATCTTTGGTTCCATCCGAGATTAATGGAATTAATCTCACTAACAAAAATTCCTTAAAAATACTTGTCTATGAAAATGGCTCACTCCATGTGTTTCTTTGCTATTGTATTATTTTTAGCAATGTTTGTCATGACAACTGGTTAGTTTTTTACTTCTTATCTAATTTTATTTTATTTTAAATTTAAGTATTCACATAACTAGAAAACATAAAATTAGCTACAGAATTTACAAATAATCCCTTGCTAATTGTCGCGAAATAGCTCTTAAATTTTCATATAAGCAATCTCTGATCCATAGCTAAATGGAATTAGCAAGTGTCGGTATTTGAAATCAACTAGCCCAACTTTTTTAACTTTTGACATAGCTTGAATTGAGATTTCTGATTAAGAGTGAGCGAAAAGGTTTCGACCATCTCATCATGCTAATTCCTAGGTGGTTCCTAATCAAAACACAAAATATTGTCCTATGACAATATTATGTATCTTTGACTAGGCTCGAAATTTAAAAATAAAGATAAAAATAATTTATTAAATTTTGTAATTCTAAATTAAAATTGCATACAATGTATGAAAAACACCATTTAAATCTAGTGGCCGTCTTACACATGATGTAATGATTTTTGATAATCCATTACCAGTGAGATCGAGGGATTTACCAGTGGTCATTGTCGTGGATTCCGTCACCGTTGCTTCTGCACTAAGGAATGTTATTAAGAGTACAACAATAACATTATCCCATTGCCTCAAAGGCTCTCGCCCATTGCGGGATAAAGGAGGGTTGAATGTATACAGCCTGACCCCTATGTTTAAAACATAGATCGAAAGGAATGTTATTAAGAGTATGAAATATGAATATGAGTATTATTCATATTCATGATATGTATACTATAAGAAGTATAAGTGAAAGTACTTATTATGATTGTCCAAAGATATACTATATTTGAACGGGCTAGCCTTTAATTTCTTGCTTATGGGTTGTCAAAGCTAATAATTTTGAAGGCATGTGATGCACTTCTAATTTAAATTATTTTTTAAAAAAATATTTAAACAAATTGTGATGTAAAAATTCATATTTGAACTGGCTAGCTTTTAAATTCATATAACTTGCATAAATCTTATAATGTTAAGATCTAATTACATTATTTCTTTATCTTTTCCAGGTTACAAAAACTCCTTAAAATTGGTGAAATTCGGGATGCATCACTGGGCTTCTAGATGCATCACTCGATATCTGAATGTATAGCAAAAGAATGTATCAAAGAGGATAAGACATGCGGATATATTAGGTGAGGGATGTAATAGGAAGGGTGTATTAGAGAGAGAACAAATGTATCTGAGAGGCAGATAATAATGAATTAGCAAGAGGAGAATGATGATTTTTTAATTATTTTTAAATGATAGAAAATTTTGAGATTATGATAAATAAGATGTGTATTTAAGTAATTTTCTTTTGATTTCTCTATTATAGCCATGTCTTAATAAACTCAGCCATCTACACCATTGACAATCCTTCCATGGTAGCTATCCCCTCTGAAAAGGAGATCAAAGATACTGTTTTCTCCTTTAAATCTTTCAAATCACTTGGTCCTGATGGCCTACATCCTTTCTTTTATCAAAAATATTGGAATATAATAGGACCATCATTTGTGGACTTCTGAACAATACTTTCCAAGACCTCTGCATCCCTGACTCAATCAATCTTACCCTTATCTGCCTTATTCCAAAATGCAATAATGCTACCTCTTTAAAAAAATTTAGGCCTATTAGTCTTTGTAATACATCTTACAAAATCATCACCAAGATAATTATCAGGCGATTCAAAAACCATATGAACCTGCTAATTGGCCCCTGCCAAAGCAGTTTCCTCCAGAACAGACAATCAGTGGATAATGCTTTCATCCTACAGGAAGTAGTTAATCACCTTGGTAAAATGAAAGGGAAGAAGGCCAACTTCTTGGTGAAAATCAACCTTGAGAAAGCATTCGATAGATTGGAATGGTCCTTCTGAACATCTTCCCCACGAGAGGCCTTCGACAAGGGGATCTAATCTCCCCCTATATCTTCATCCTTTGCATGGAGGTTCTCTCACAACAGATAGAGTTGGCTGTCTCCAATAACCTTTGGAAACCCATTTCCATCCGCCGCTATGGGCCGAAGCTCTCCCATTTGTCTTTGCAGATGACCTCATCCTCATGTCCTAAGCCACTGAAACTAGCTGCAAAACAATCAGCCACATCCTCAAAACTTTCTCCATTTGGTCAGGGCAGAATATTAATACGCAAAAATCAAAGTTGGTTTTGTCCAACAACTGTCAATCTAGTGCTAAGAAACTAATCTTGGACATCACCAACATCAAGCCTATCTGCACAAAACTTTCCATGACCTCTGCATCCCTGACTCAATTAATCTTACCCTTATCTTTCTTATTCCAAAATGCAATAATGCTACATCTGTAAAATTTTTTAGGCCTATTAGTCTTTGTAATACATCTTACAAAATCATCACCAAGATAATTGTCAAGTGACTCAAAAACCATATAAACCTGCTAATTGGCCCCTGCCAAAGTAGTTTCCTTCAGAATAGACAATTAGTGGATAATGCTTTCATCATACAGGAAGCAGTTAATCACCTTGGAAAAATGAAAGGGAAGAAGGCCATCTTCTTGGCCAAAATTAACCTTGAGAAAACATTTGATAGATTGGAATGATCCTTCATTCGCTACACTCTCCAATACTTCAACTTCGTTGAGCCAACTGTCAAACTCCTGATATCCTGTATCTGCTCTAGGCATACTGCTATCCTTGTCAATGGCACTGGAACAGAGTATTTCTCCTCCACGGGAGGCCTTCGACAAGGGGACCCCATCTCCCCCTATATCTTCATCCTTTGCATAGATGCCCTCTCACAACAAATAGAGTTAGTTGTCTCCAATAACCTTTGGGTACCCATTTCTATCAGTCGCTATGGGCCGAAGCTCTCCTATTTGTCTTTGCAGATGACCTCATCCTTATATCCCAAGCCACTGAAACTGGCTGCAAAACAATTAGCCACATCCTTAAAACTTTCCCCACTTGGTCAGGGCAGAATATTAATATGCAAAAATCAAAGTTGATTTTTTCCAAAAATTGTCAATCTAGTGTTAAGAAACTAATCTTGGACATCACCAACATCAAGCCTAGTTCCAACTCAGGGAAATACCTGAATTCCCTATCACCACCTAAAGTTCGAGAAGAAATGATTTTCAATTCTTTATATATAACCTCCAAAGTAAGCTAACATCTTGGAAAATCAAATTCCTTAGTATGACGGGACGAAGCACCTTGATAAAACCTGTGCTTAGCCAGATGACAAATAATATCATGCAGGCCCATAAGCTCCCTGTTAGCATCACAAACCACATTGATAGAATCCAACACAATTTCCTCTGGGGCACAACGAATATTAAAAGAAAATTTCACTCTGTGGCCTGGAAAACAATCACTTGTAGAAAGGAGGATGGAGGATTAGGAATCTAAAAGAGCACCACTAGAAACTTAGCTCTCATCATCAAGTTAGCCTGGAGACTACATAAAAATCCGGGGCACTCTGGGAAAAAGTCCTTACCCAGAAATACACTAGAAACTCTAACCTCCTTACACCTGACAGACACCTCAAATTAAAGAGCAATATCTGGAGGAACAAAAAGATAAGGTGGGAGAACTTTAGGAAATGTAGCATATGGGACCTGGGGGACGGGGAAAAGATCAAACCTTTGGTATGACAATTGGCTACCTTCCAGACAACCCACTAGAAATCACATCATAGGGCCCCTTCCAGAAAGTAAGTCTAGCTTAACTCTCTCTTAATTTCGAAAGGATGAAGTCTCTATCCTCAACTCTTTGTCAGTAAATATCTCCCAAGAAATTGTCCAGCTGATCCAACAAACAACAACAACAACATTACCCCAGTGCCTCAAAGGCTCCGTCCCATTGCGGGGTAGGGGGGTCGAATGTACGCAGCCTGACCCCTATGTTTAAAAACATAGAGCGACTATTTTCGGATGACCCATAGATGAGTGTCGAAAGTTGCATTGACTAATTGCTACTTCACAATTGAAAGAACAGCAGATAATTTAAAGATCCATTTTGCTTTATTCCATCATACCCCAAAGCCAAAAAATAGTGAATCTTTGGCTCCATCCGAGATTGATAGAATTATTGTCCAGCTGATCCATCTGGCAAAAAAAATACTTATCTTAACAAATGACAAGATAACTTGGAATGGGGTCTGACAAGCAACGATAAGTTTAGCACCGAATCGACATATCACTTTCTCCAGAGATCTGAAGCCACAAATAACTCTAACCATAGAAACTTCAGTTGGGTTTGGAAAATGAATTACCCCAACAGAATAAAATTCTTTCTATGGCGCTGCATTTATAATATACTTAAGACTGCGAGTCTCTTCCATAGGCTAGGTATCACTAGCAACCCTCTCTGCAGTATTTTCTCAAAATATGAAACCAGTCGGCACATATTCCTTGAATGCCCCATAGTAAAAAAGTTTTGGCATGAATTAGGGTTAGGACCTTTGATCAAGAATATCAGGGACAACCTAACCACTGACTGGATTGAGCCCATTAGGAGAATTAACCTCAGTAGAAACAACATAACCTGGCCAAGACTGTTACCTTTTGCACTTTGGAATATCTGGCTCAAGAGAAATTCAAACTGCTTTAACGCAAAAAGGGAGTTTATCTCCCTTCCCTATGTTATCAGCCAAACCCTAGAATTCCCTACTCTGAGCCGGGCAGTGGCATCACTACTTCGCACCCCACCCATCCCAGACCAAGGAACTGGATCCCTCCTAAAATTGGCTACAAGATTAACATTGATGGAGCTTTCCACGAAACTACCAAAAGAAGTGGAATAGGCTCGTAGTCAGAGACTCCCATGGCAACTAGATGTTAGGAATTTGTAGTAAAATAGTTGCACAATCTGCCTTATATGTCGAACTCCTAGCACTTTATTATGGGCTTAGACTATCCATTGAGCACAACTACGAGAACATCACCATACACACTGATTCAAAGGAGCTGCTTAGTTGTATTATCAAACTAGTTTCAACTAACTACAATCTAATTTTAGAATGCATGGAGCTTATCCAGCAGTTGGGCAACCCACCGATCCAGTATGATGTTAGAGAGAGAAACAGAGCAGCGGATCTGCTAGCACGGAGGGGGAGCCAACTACTAGATGATCAAACAGTGGAAAACTGGAGAACTCCACCTGATTTTGTTAAAGGAATCGCCATAGAGGATAAAAAACAAGCCTTAAGTTTTTGGGATAACTTTTCTATCTCTAATGTAAATATTATTAATAGTACTGATGCTACTTATATAGCTCCTGAGCTAAGTACTAGTGCTAGAACTAGTTCTGCTACATCTGTTGTACCTTTATGATATTCTAATATAAGTTAGTACCTATTTCTAAAAAAAAAGGCCCAATGCCCCCCTCCCCCAACAAAAAAAAGGAACTCCCCACCCCAACTAAAAAAGGAAAAAATTTCATATTGATAATATATCATATAGGATAAAAGTTTGTCAATTTCCGAGTTCATACCCTGGGCGTGATCGACACCCAGAATCATTTTTGGTCCCAAATAAACCACTTGGCATGACTACTTTACTCAGCGAAAGACTTAAATAATAAATGGTGGACTTAGATATAATGTGCTAAAAAGGAAGCAATAGTCTGAACAATTAAACAAATGAAATATCCCAACAATAACTGAAAATAAAAACTGAAACTCCTGCTATATAGTCTGTGGAACTTCTAATTATAATAATCTGAAACAACTATCGTGACATGCCCACGGTAATAACAACTGAAAAGAAATGCTAAAAAAATATAGATAAAGACTCCAAAGCCTCTGACTGTAAGAGGCCTCATCAATAGCTAAATGAATAGCTGAACCTTAACGGATCATCTGCTGAGGAACTCTGTCATCTGCGTCTGCATTATAAGACAATGCAGGTCCTAAGGACGTCAGTACGTAGAATGTACAATATGTAAAATAGCAAAAAATTGGAAACTTAGGATAAGATACTATACTCAAAGTAACTAAAACATGTTTTTAAATAGGATAGCATAAATAATAAATAAAGTGCATCCTGAAAGTACGTAAGTTGAAACTCTGTATATAGAAACTAGTTTACTTTAGCGTGAGGAGTTTCTCTAACCAAGACCATCATTATGGGGTTCGTGATGATACAACGTCTTACTCACGCTCCCAGAGCCGTCCCATACTTTGTTGGGGTAAGTGACAAAAACTAAGGGAGTGGATCTACCCCAAAA
Source organism: Solanum ossicruentum (assembly GCA_025774065.1). Lineage (NCBI taxonomy): Eukaryota > Viridiplantae > Streptophyta > Magnoliopsida > Solanales > Solanaceae > Solanum > Solanum ossicruentum. The sequence goes on along the minus strand of JAOTQR010000097.1, from coordinate 2,579,973 downwards.
TTGGGTCATCTCAGTGGCAAGTGAAGGGTCGTACTCTTGGTACAATCCTATCCTGCGTCGGTTATGTAATTTATGAGTTCGAGTTATTATTATTCTAACCCAATCGATACTTAATACTACTCCAAAATATTAATTATATACTCATACTTAAAAGAATATTCTTGCTCAAAACATTACTTTTCTTCTCTTTGGGACTTAGCCTAACTTAACATTCTCTTAACTTTTCTCAGAACTATCTAAGATCATGTGCTTCTTGCTTCACTATTCATAAATTACTTATACTAATACTTTTCTTGAGTTTAAAGCAAGATATCAAAATCCATAGATTTTTGTAGTAACTTTAGGGTTTAACTAGTTTTACAATTTAAAAGTAGTGTCTCAACTTTAGACCTCAATATAGTAGAAAAATTCAGTGATTTCCTGCTTTTCCTCAAAATTAGCATAAATAAGAACAATTTCTCAAAATAAAGAAATTTTGTTTCCAATTAATAACTTGATACTTGGAGAAAACTGGTAGTACATGATAGTGAAATAGTGATTTTTTTTTATTTTGTAGATCTTACATACCTATGGGACTTAGATTCTTGAAGAAATTTGAAGAAAGTGTTTGAAAGCCCTAGTTTTTGCCCCTTTGAAACTAGGTTCTGGGTTTGGAGAGTGTTTGAACGTTAATGATATGACGAATTACATTTTAGGGGTTTAATTAGGTGAAAAATGACTAGTCTAGGCTTAAAGAGTGAGAAAAGATAAAAATATTCCTCTTTAAAATCATTGATCGAGTCATCTATGAATCCATCTATGGCCCGTAGGGACCCTTCCGTAAATTTTTTGATAAATTTTTGTGTCTTTAGATCACTTTCATGAGCCTAATCTACGACCCTTAGAAGTTTCTACGACTTGTAGATTGGTCCATAAAGTTTGGGATAAAAAAATTAAATTTTCAGTATTTTTTTCCACGAGTTAGCAGATGAGCCGTACTTTGTTCTATGATCCGTATTAGGTTTTGTAGAAGCAACTCTGCTCAAGCAGTCTTCAGTAAAACGACCATAACTTTTGACTCCAAACTCCAAATGAGGTGAAATCAGTTGAGTTGGAAAGCTAATTCAAACGGCTTTCATTTTGTAGGTGATGAGACATCTAATTCTCTGTGTGCTAAGAATTATGATTATTTAAAGTTGATCCTAACATAATCTAAGACTAGAAACTCAATTTATATGAAAGTTTTGAACTCGACTAAGTACTTGAGGTCTCTTATGACCTTAATACACTTCCCACATATAAGAGTGAAGCTTGTAATATAGGCGTATGTGAGGATAGAGTTATGGGTTGTCACAACACTGACATTAGAACGACGTTAGCGTGCAAATTTTAATAGTAAAGGGGGCATAAATATAAAAAAGTATATGTATGTAAATAATTTTCTTCAAAGTGGAAAAAACTTAGTTCCTCCCCCCCT
>JAOTQR010000097.1:2544380-2554758 GCA_025774065.1 Solanum ossicruentum | reverse complement strand
TCAGTAGGGCTCATTTTCGAATGTCCAGAGTCTAAATGATTTTAATCCCGCGAGGTAACTTGAATCTTAATCTTTTCCACTTGCTCTTAGCCAAGGATGGATGCAAGCTGAGCACATGCTCTGGCATGAAATCATGTCTTGTAATTATCCCTACAACAGGTATCCTCTGCAGACAAGTGAACCACAATTTCTTGATTCAGTTCAAGAAGATGAAGAACCAGTTATCAGGAAAATAAAATGGAAAACAAGTTTGACAAAATGTGCTTGGTTCCAACAAGCAACAGTTAGAGCATCAACATGGTGGATGAAATAGAGAGTGAAAAATAATGGAAGTCATTTCATATCAAATACCTAAAAAGGAGATTTTGGTGAAAGAATTCATTCATTCATGAATATAAACAATTAGTGAGGTCATAAACTAATGCACAGAAGCATGCATGCAGGAAGCTGGGTAATCCATCTTTCAGGTTATGCTAATGTATCTTTTATCGACCCTTGAATTAGTTTTATAGATAGATACATCTTCTGAGTAGATCACTCTAAAGAATTTGAAACAGAAAAATGAGGAAACAGCTCTTACCCCAGAAATCTTGGGTATTACCAGAAGGTGCCTTAAACCAACTTCTCGGAAGAGCATCAGCGCCTTTGCCAAGGACATAGTCTCTACAACAGTATAAGGTGAAGTGTTACAAAAAGGATGCAGATCTATAAACATATCCATCTCTTCATTTGTCAGTTGTAAATCTTCCACTTTGTCTCCATGGTCTAAACCTTTCTTTGCAAAATCATCAGCTGAGAACTGCTTAAAGGCATCATATCCAGCAGGTACAGGATTTTGAAGAAATGCTTTCTTCTTTAGTAATGTAACAAGATGTGTACGGAGTATCAAACCAAATAGAACAGGTGCTACAGAAAGCGGGGGCTCATCCACCACTGGGAAGCCATTATGCCCGGTGGTTTTGAGGACATGAACGATGTTACCAACTTTCTCAATGCCATTAAAGAGCTGGAGTGGACCTGTGACCACATCACTCACTGCCAGTTGTCTTAAGTAAGGTTCAGCATGACGTTCCAAGTAAGGAAAACCCTTCGCCCTCATTATGACATCATATATATTCCCATTAAATGCATCAGCTACAGTTTTGGAGATGAGAAGAACTATCATCATTAGAGGTAGCAAGAGGAGGTCATTAGTCAACTCTAGGATAATGACGCATAAGGAAACTGTCATTCTCATTGAACCCCCAAGAAGGGAAGCTGAACCTAAAACGGCAAATAAACCATGGTTAAGAGTCGAATGTGAACCAAAAATCATCCCAATAAGTCGACCATAAGCCGCACCCGTCACAATGACAGGCACAAAGAGACCTGCTGGTGCGACTATCCCATAACTAAAGATGCTCAGGAAAAAACAGGTGATAAAGAAAATTAGCATTGAGAGAGGCTGAAACTCAGCATCAGTGTTCTTGCTGAAAAGGTTCTTGATTGCATCATCATTCGTGTTGAAAAACAAACTGGCAAGATCATTGTAGTGACCTGGAGGACACTGAAACTTCTTATAGTTACCATTCCGTCCAACTGTGGGGCAAGGTTCTGATGTATCTGAAGGGCAAGGAAGGCAAGGCGCAAACCATGGTAATCCAAAAAGAAGACAAGATGTGAAAACGGAGACTGTAAGAGCCAGAACTATTTTGTAAGCAGCTCTTCTCCTAAAAAGAATAAGAAAACGGAGCCAAATAAAAAATTTTAACTTTATGCCTTGAAAGTAAAAGGAATATATGAAATCTAAAAGGAATATATGAAATCTAAAAGACAAAGAGAGATCATACTCGTTAATTCGGTTATAAATCCGCAGAACCTTATCCTGTAAAAAGTTGTACAAACTTCCCCATATGCCTCCAATAACTGCAAGGAAAAGAACAGGAGGCACATCCCATATCCGATATGCAATGTTAGCTGATGTGACATCGAACATTATGAGACCTCCTTTACCAAAGAGTCCACATTTCCCACTCAAGCAAACATCAATCAAAGCGCGAAGGACAATCGCAACCACAGCGGTAGTGAAAAAGGCTCTCCACAATAGAGCACCTCTCCACCTGCATCACAAAGAAAGTGCTTACAATGTTAAAAACAAAAGGGAAAACTAAAGTATCCTTTTTAATCATACCAAACATCCAAATCCATATTTCAGTATCCATCACATCAATCTCTATTTTGTATGTGCAATATATAAGAGATGAGACACCTGATAAAGGCAACTTTCAAATTGTCCAAAAGCTGACTTGACATAGCCGTGTATTCCATGGGAAGAAAACTTACTTAAGCCCACACATAACTACTTATGAGTAAATATTCCCTTGACAGACCATCACCCATTAAAACTCAACTTTACAGGAGTTCACCTCCAGCAAAATCAGCTCAGACAAAATGATCTCCTCTCAAGTACGTTGAACAAAATACGATTCAAGAAAATCAAAAGTCAGTTTGGACCATCCCCATTGCCTGATCATTTTTCAGAGATCAGTGTCTCCACTTGGGAGTTGAATATAAAACTATCATGACCCATGGTCAAAATGCATCAAATAACAGTATCAATCACTTCAACAATATGCTTTTGACCTTGAATATAAGGTAACACTTGCTACAACATATCTAAATCCAAAAAAATGAAAAATCATAAAATTAAATATAATAAAAGGAACATATTTCAAGTACCATTAGAAACAATGCACTTTACAAAAGGGGCCCCAATAATAAAAAAATGCACTTTACAAAAGGGGCTCCAATAAGTCGTATTATTGGGGCCCCTTTTGTAAAGTGCATTTCATGTTTATTTCCAAAGAACCTTAAAGAACAAATTCTAAATTCCTCTAAAATGTAAAAATACATGTCCAAAAGGAAAATATTTACTTGTTCATGAAAAAGTAGGTGATGGAAAATTCTCATCTCAAAAGTACATCCAAAAGAAAAAGATTAATGAAAAGAAAGCATATAGAATATCAAGGGAGAAAGACCTTGTAGAGCCTCAAACACTTTACAGGGATAATGCTATGACAGTATTAACCAAATCTTGTATCATGTCAAGAAACCATAACAAGTTCAATTCCCTTTTAATGACAGATGACTACTGCTAAATGAGTCCTCCCAAATATAGTTAAAAGTTGATGAAACTGAACCCCAACACAATACTAATGTCGTTTACTAGTCAATTATTTACTTGTCTATATTACAATGGTGTTGTGGTAAATAATTGGCGCTATAATACCTTCTTTTCATAACCATAGTGTCCGGGCCAACTAGCGCAAACCAGCACATGTACTGGGAACATCTATCCACCAAGGCTTGGATGGATAGACGGAAAGAAGTCAACTATTGTTTTTGCCTCCACTGGGTTTCTCAACCCACTTCATTTACCACTAGACCAACAAGCTGATTTTGTCTCATAATTTATAAAATCCTACTGCCATACTGACTAGACCAACAGCTGATTTTGTCTCATAATCTATAAATCCTACTGCCATACTGACTTCTAAATATATATTAAATACGACAAGCTACACTTCTTTTGTAGGAGAAGATCTAAATTTGTATCAATTGAAAAGATGTCAATGAAATTAATAAAATAATGTAAAATATTAGCTCTTCAGGAGAATCAACACAGATTTGATAATCAACCTTGGCTGATATAAGGTAATATACATCTGTGTCGAGCAAAACATAAGCATATTCAAATTCCCCTATAAGACCCTTTTTTATCACAGAGGTACTAAATGCAGTGTGTTGGGTGTTGAGATGTATTTTGGGGTCTTACATTACAAGGGAAACATAACTAGATATTCAGATAAGCCAAATTGAACTAAAGCATAATAATTAAAGCTTCTCTCTCTCATAATTGCCAATCATCATCAGTCAATATGTAGGGTTATTTTGCATGGCCAGATCCTCCCCCAAGGAGCCAACCTGACAATTCAGAAGGCCATGCACCCCCATATTTTTTATTGAAGGAATACATTAAAAACTTTAGGTATTCCATCCTTTATATACAAATTATAACTTAAAAGAGGAACTGCAAAACTACCAATTACAATGCAATCTAAAAAGTCCTTGTTGGACAGTGAAGTCAATATCAATGTTGTGCATCATGTGCAGGCATACCAGGAGGGACAGGATAGCATTGAAGTTATACAAAACAAGGTGGGAGCAGCCTTCTTGGTGGAAAAGATGACGGAAGCGATATTGAGGTGGTTCGAACATGTGAAGAGGATGTACATGGAGTCACCAGTGAGAAGGTGGAGAGTTTGGCTTTAGCAGATTTTAGGAGAGGCAAAGGTAGAGCTAAAGGTGATTAGACAGGATATAGTGCACCTTCAATATACTGAGGACATAGTCCTAGATGGGAAGGTATGAAGGCCAAGGATTATGATAGAAAGGTAGTAGGTGGCTGCGCGTTGCAGTACTTTTACGTGGGAGAGGGCAGAGGTATAGTCTCATTGTCTCATCTTCTCCTTGATTAGTAATTTTATCTAGTATTTGTATAGTATTCTCTATTTTTACTACTACTTGTAACTTCATTTGCAATGTTTTCTTGCTATTTTTCGGTCGTTATTTCCTTTTTGTCCTACTTTGATTAAACTTCATTCCAATCGAGGGTCTATCAGAAACGTCTCTACCCCCACAAAGTTAGAGTAAGGCCTGCAAACATCTAAACTTCTCCAGACCCCACTAGTGGGAATCCACTAGGTATGTCGTCGTTGTTTCTGTTGAGTTGTGCATAATATCAACCACTCTAAAAGAGAGAATATCTACTATCATCTTACTAAGACAGATATAGCGATAAGGTCTATTATCCCCCAGAAACGTGTTTATTTACCAAGAATCAGACTAAAGCATGTTCATTTGGTTTAGATATACCAAGATGCCATTTCTTCAAGACCAAACAACAGACCACCAACAGGAGCTCGGAAAGCAGCAGCCATCCCAGCAGCTGATCCACATGTGACAAGATCTCGTCGATCTCTATCGTTTTTAAAATACTTCAGCCATTTCCAAGTTAATCTATACTTCTTTGAACCGCCTTGACCCAATAGTGCTGCAATGCAAGCACCAGTATGAACCATAGGGCCTGCTTTTCCAATTACCAGAGATCCTGATACCGCAGAAATGCTACCAATAATCTGTTCATTAAAGTTTCAAGTAAGGGTCTTACTCCATTATGTTACACTAGGGCTTCAAAATAGAGAAATAAAGTAAAGACAGACATAAAATATGATGCAACGACAACAACATATCTAGTGTATTCCCACAAGTGGGGTCTGGTGAGGTAGAGTGTTCGAAGATCATACCCCAATCTAGGGAGATAGAGAGGAAAAACTCAAAAAATCTTTTATAGTTGTTCACAGACATGAGATGAAATAATCATACACTATGCAAGACTCAAATATCCATGCACAAACTATGGATAAGCCCATAGACCATGGTTAAATTGAAAAGGAAGTATCTTCTATAGGAAACAAATAGTTATATGATTGACTTAGCATATTTAAAAGTATCTTCTATAGGAAACAAATAGTTAAATGATTGACTTAGCATATTTAAAAGTCATAACTTTGTTGGGATTGAAATAATAGGGTGTCATGCGGAAGTTAAAAATTGCAATACTTGGAACGGCAATAAATCAAACGACAAATAAAACTAAACTCAAAAGTGGCATAATACTTTAATATTGTTTTGTCAATTGATTGACATATGAAAATTATATTAAAAACTATTGTGAGAACAATCTACTCCTAAACAAAATTCTCTAAGCAACTACATTGTGGATGTTATTGTGTCCTGTACGAAAAGAAAAGATTTTCTACTTATAAAAGTCCAAAACTTCTCTCCAAGAAAAGGATAAACATAGAAAGCTCTTTCCCACCAAGAAAACCTATTTAAATAGAACACAATTGAGGAAGAATCTAAACAAGGTAGAAAATTTAGGGCAAACCCTAACAAATTTTATCGCAGCCCCAGGTAGAATACCTCCCAAATGGTTATAAACAGTTCAAAACAACATTGTTAGCTGCAGTTTAAGCCTGTTAATGACAATGACTGGACAAGATTTCTAGCAGGGGACAACTTTCAGAAGTTAATTGAAACTAAAATTACAAGCACATAATGTTTTTACATGGAACAAATATAAGAATAAGCATTGCAGAGCTTGAAGATCAAGTTGCTTCCAAGCATTGTCCAGTGAACATTTATGAAGCACTATGATGAGGAGGAAAAATGTATGCATCACTAGGGCTAAGAATGAACAGGATTCTATCTCAATAACAAACAGGTCTAGCTTCACCTGATATCAGCATTGGAAAATAACATTAAATCCTAGGTGTTTCTTAGGGAGCTTTAGATTTTTCACATTATAAGGAAGGTGCTCTGTGTCCAAACCAGTTGATCTACTATCTGAACCTCATAAGAACTTAAAGATTATCCAAAATCAGTTAAGAGCGTTCAACAGCATCATACCCAATATAGTCTCACAAAGTGTGGTCTGAGAAGGGTAGAATGTACGCAGACCTTACCCTTACTTTAGAGGTAGAGAGGCTGTCACTAAGAGCATTAATATAAAAATATAATTTCCATAAACTAGAATCTGTCTCGCCTTAAATAATGAAAATAAAAGTAATGCCCCCATCCCACCAATAAAGAAAAAGATGTCCTCTATGAGCTCATTTTTGTAGTATGAAAGGCAATCACCTTAATTGATCAATTACGCAGTTACATAATCCTTAATTCATGCAATCACTCCCAAGAACATAATCCAGCACCAATACTAGACTGAACATTATTGAATAAAATGTAAAATTGGATAATGAAAAAAGCTATCTACATGAAAAGGCAATTCAAGGTCACTGTACCTTGACAAACAGAGTTCGCAGAGAAAATATTGCTGGCGCATCTACGCCATTCAAGTAAGCTTTAACTTCAGGTATGCCTGAACCAGCTGCCTCCGGTGCAATAAAAGCCGTAATAAGACTGGCAAATAATGTCAGTCCGAAATTGGAAGATGCAAATACAAGAAAAGCCAATGTATACCTGTTGCATTATGCCAAGAGTCATTCACCTCAAAAACATATTGATACAAGTAAATGAAACATTTCCTATTTATAAATACTTAGAGAATAGAACAGGGTTATTTCAATATTCCATAGTTCAGTTACCTTAGACACATATGCATAACACATGCATGTATTTATATGACTGTAAAAGTCCAGTCAATAACCTAAAAGAATCACAGTTAATATTAGGATTGCGCAAACAATTGATTATATCTTGTAAGTATAACAACTTCAAAGAAGAATTAGATGAAACAGCAGCAGATATCAGTTTGCACTATATAATTCAAGTAATCTCAACATGACAATTGAAGCCGTATGTGGGTATTACATGAAAAGCTGGGAATGAAGGAGAAGTGTATACCTTCTCGCACGCATCAGATCAGAGGTCACCACAAATTTCATTCCAGCAATGTTCTCAACAGCAAGATTGTTACAGAAACCAACAAGGCCGACAAGCAATCCGATGAAAAAGCACATCATCCATTTCATGGAAACGTACTGCAATATTTGAATCTTCTCTCCACGCCTCCAATCTTGCTTGAAATAATCGTTCTCCATAATTCTTTAACCAGGAAAACACCATTATTAGGCTCCTTTTATTTGTCAATCTAATCGGAGAGGGAACGCAAAAAAGAAGCATTTTCCACCAAAAAATGTACCGAGCTCAAAACCAAACTCTTCTTCCAGGAACTTAAAAACTAGAAAGAAAATGGAACTGAAAACACTCTTTATCATGTTTAACTCCAAGCCTCCAGCATATCTTCCTACCATATCCAATTTCTTTTTTTAACCCCACTCTACTTTAATGTAAACACTCTTATATATCGCTCGAATACAAAATACTCATCACAAAAATATCAAAATTGAAAATTCTGATATCATGTTTCCTACTAGACTTAAACTTACCAAAGAATATGGATGAGTCTTCAACTAATTCATGGACTTATTGGAGTAAAAGGTGATTTATTTTTCTCTATCTAGAGAAATTTCTCACGTCTTCCGAAAACAGTCTCTCTATCTCTATGAAGTAGTGGTAAGATTTACTTATATTTTACCCTCCCCAAACCCACTTGTGGGATTCCACTTGTTATGTTGTTATTGTTATCTAGAGAAATCTCTCACTATTCTTTCTAGCTCCCACATTCTCTCATAACTACAACTGACGAAGCACCAGATGATTTCAGAAATCCCGAGATTTTCTAAGCACAGAACTCTCTAGCCCTTAAAAATTGAACTTTCCACACTACTATTATCAGTAAAACAGTAGAGATAAACATTATATAATGACTATAATCATAAATTATATGCTTCTGTATAGAAGAAACATTTGGATTCTTCCTCAGAACATCAAAAAAAAATGCCATTTCTAACCAAATAACAAACTTACCCGGACTTCCGTTACAACTAATTCACTGCAAATTAAACAATACATTACAACATCTACACAAATAATAGAAACAGGGAGAAGGAGACGAACTCGTAGTCGAGGCTTTCAATAGGAGAGATACTAGAACCGACGATGGCGACTTGAGAAGTGTTGTTTGATGCTGATCCAGAGAGACTGTTGAGCAGTGGATGAGTGAGAGACTCCTCGTCGGTATCCGTCGCCGACGCCGGTGCCGGTGAACCATTGGGAAGAGCTGGAGAGATTTGTACGGACATTTGATTGGGGTTAGTTCAAGTAGAAAGCATGAAAAAAACAAGTATTTGATGGCAGTTACATTTATAGTAGAAGAGAAGAAGAAATGGAGTGGAAGGATTGAATATTTGAGTTCCCAAAAAAGAATTTTATATTATATAGTATAATAAATATTTACTTTTATTATAATTAAACCCAAAAAGATTGAGTTATGGATAATTGGAACTTTTAATCTCTAATTTCTCAAATATTGATTATTCTAATTTTGATTATTGTAATAGTTGGCTTAATTATATTAGGTGGTATTTGATTTTATTAAGATTAATAGTGGTTATGATAGTGGTGATGTTGGAGGTCATTGGTGTTGTAGTGATTAACGTGATGATGAAGTTGATTGATGCTAATAATTTTGTCTTGATGATGGTTGTTGAATGTATTGGTGGTAGTTGACGGAGATGCTAGTTACATTGTGATGGTGAAGGTTGATGATACCGGAGTACTTACAATGATGGTAGTGGTTGATGCTGGTGGTGAATTTAATAGTGATGATGATGATGATAGTGGCAATTGATATTGTGTAACAATGAAAGAGGTAGGCGATGTAATGTATGACAATAGCAATTCACAGTGAAGATGATTGTGATGACAGAGGTAGTCAAATGGTTAGCGACAGTAATAATAATTGACAATAGTAATTGTAATTGTGATAAAAGATGTGTGTAATGAAAGTAGTTGGTCATTATGGATAAAGTAGTGGTGAAAACTATTTATCCAAAAATATCTCTTAATGATATTACGACCTACTTTGTTTAAAAACAATTTAGACCAAGTAAACATTCACAGTTTAATGTAAATAAATGTACTTAATGTTCTAAGATCCAAACCATCCAGAGCATATCTCCGTTAAGTGCAAACAAATGAAGTCTTAAAATGTACGCATTTTATCCCTTTATGTATACGAAACACATATTTTTGAAGATTTAATATTAACAATTCATTTACTTTTTTGAAGATTTAACATTAGAAGACTCAAAACTAAAGTGTATATCTCAAATGTAATTAACCAGAAACATAAGCACATATGAAGGAAGTTTCTTATTTGCATTTTTGTGATAACAAAGATGAAAATTTCCTAATGAGGAAGTTTCATTTATCAACTTGTATCTAGCGTTTTGATTTTGTATTAAATTATTACGAATTCAATAGAATTTAATAGCTTTAACTTAAATTTATATTTATATTTAACAATTTATTTAATATGTATACTTATAAGTGTTTGGATTACGTAAATTGAGTAACATCTGAAGTTAAATTGATTTATAATAACAAATAGACATATATTGTATTACCAAAGAAACTCTTTTTTTTATTTTAAAAAAAAACAAAGTTGAATAAAAAGCAAAAAGTATTTATGGTTGAACCATGCAATCCAAAGAAAAAAAATGTATATAATTATATTTAAAAAGAAGATCATAGGCTCATAATTTTTGGAATATGATTAATTGATGAACTATGGGAGACAACGAAAAATATATGAGTTGCTGGCGCTGAGCCAAATAAGGTAGAAGGATTTATTTAAATCTATTTTGTTAAAAATTATACTATTATATATAATAAAAATTATTTTTATATATAT
>JAOTQR010000097.1:2483039-2505000 GCA_025774065.1 Solanum ossicruentum | reverse complement strand
GAGAGAAAAGAAGCCCTTTGATTGAACACGCTGCCAATCAAAAATTACCTCTTATTATAGTGTGTGCTTCTGGGGGGAGGGGGGGGCATTTAATATAGCTTAGCAGGAAGATGGATGTTATTGCTCAGAAGAACACCAACAATAGAATCATCTAATACTACAAAATGCATTGAAAACAATTCATCTTCTGGCATCAAAATTAGGATCCTGCTAGCTTTTTTCAAGCTAATTATTTAACATAAGAATTGCAGAAAACTTTGATATGCTCTTCTAAGTTACTCAACTGTACAATTATTACTCAGATACAGAACTACAGCCATCTCAACTTCACCTGACACCAAAAAAAGAGTGTCTTCTTACCTATCCTGGATTTGATAAAATTGATCTAAAGAAAACATAGTAACCTTTGCTCGTCGCCATACTGCTTCACAGGAAATAGCATAACGTTGAAATCACTCTCTTCGGCAGCTACTGCATGTATTGTCAAACTGCTTGAAAGCCTTGGGAGGCTGGCTCTTAAGGAAAAATTTAGAGGTCCCTTGGATCAAAAGGAAATGTTCATCTCGCTTCTAGGGAGTCTTCGATAAGTAGGTCATTTCTCTTTCTGCGCAACAGGGCTCTCGCAATGGAGAAAAGTGCGATAAAAGCTATTTCCATGCGTTCAGAGCTGCTTGTCTTGACGGAAACCTGACCCATCTTCCGGTTATTGAGGTTTGCACTCACTGACATGTTTGTACCTCGGCTAACTCTGAAGTCAGTTTGCAAGTTTCCGCTCAACACCATTTCTTTGTTAAAAGAGAGAACTGTCATCGAGAGACTCAGGCTTTCGTTTCTCACTGGATAATCTCTTCCTCTTAAAGTAGCTACAAAGCTCCCGCCATAGGCTGCTTGCCCAGCACCCCCCATCCGACCAGCGTTCACATTAAACTTCAGTCTCTTTCCAATTGAAAAACTATCTCCACACTTGGCACCAAGATAATACTTATCCCCGAATGGGATTACAGAAATACCGCACTCAGTCACATTAGTTCTCAAATTTCTAACCTTTGCATTACTGTGAAAAGTGCAGATCAGCTCTTTATTGGCAGATTGAACATCAAGACCTACTGCATAAGTGGGCCCGCCGGGATTGGTGAAAGCTGCAGCGAACTCTGATTGGATACTAAAGTCTTGTTTGTCCTTGCTCATTTGTCCATTAACCGAAGCAAATATGTTTTTTCTTATTTCAGCACTGCTCTCAAGGTTAATGCCATCAAAGCTCACATCATGGTCCCATCCATTGGGATCAAGGACTGGTCTTGCGAGCCACTGTTCACTGGTGATGAGACACCGGTATCTGTGGATAGGGTAATCTGAATCGAAGCTGGGAGGAATAGCCATATCTGGCAAGAGAACTGGCTCTGGAGGGCCCTCTTGCTGGTTATCAGACTCATCATCCAGGGCTGCTTTACCCTCACTCGAAGAAATTCTCTTTTCTCTTTGTCTACGAGCTTCTTCTATCAGTTGTTTTTTCAAATAGAGGGTTTCCCGGTAGTCTAGTTCATCGAGATAATCCTTCTTTTGGGAACCACTCAACCTTTCAAACTGAGACTTGGTCAGTATCCGAATAGGAGGTAACTGATCATATTCGTCGTCTTCATCATCAGAGTCTAAAAGAGAAACCTCATCAATTTCATTCTCAGCTCCACCATGTCTTATCTGAGCACGATGCTTTAGAAAGGATGAGAGAAGATGCGGCAGAGAAGGCAATCGCCCCACCTTTGATGGCCCTACCTTTAGGCTGTCTTCAAAGTCCAATAGGGTATTAACATCACTCAGAACTTTGGTGCATATGCACAGCAGCAATAGCTGAGACTTCCACGCCTGCCCGTTAGGGAGAATTTTCTCTCCAGCACTATTGGTCTTACAATTGGGATCATTCTCCACCAAAATTACAGGATTTTCAAGCTTCGTGTCTGCGACTGCCTGGTGAATATAATGTTGGACCAAATCTGAGCAGGTGGCGACAAAAGATTCATAGTTAACAGGATATCCATTTGTTCCTTCAGGAAGATTGAAGGAAGAATGAGTCATGACAAGGATGGTATTAAACCAAATTGAAGGACCAAAGACTTCTGTTATAAGCTTCAACAAGGGCAAATCACTGTAGCCCGTGTTGATCAAATCCAGGCGCTCAAAATACAGTACCATATCAGGCGTTTGTTTCCTTAAAAATCGTTTCACAGAATGCAATATCTTCTTGTTTTTTCGGACATTACCAGGTGAAGGAGGCAATAAACCAGGAGTGTCAATAAACGATATTCTGATGCCATTTACCATTCCCACAATCTCTTGAATATGGTTAGTAGCAGGCTTGAACGCATTGGTTGTTGCTCTTGATTGGTCAAAAATGGAATTTATGGTTGAACTCTTGCCAACTCCAGTTCTACCCAGTACAAGGATCTTAAATGAGAAATCCAATCGTGGTTGGCCAGCAACTTCTTGTTCTGCTGCTATTACACGGGCTCTCTCAATTTTAAGATTTGCCCTTTTCAAATCTGATTCTCTTGCCCGTATCAGTGATGCCAGCTGGATCCGGTATAAGACCTTTGATACCAGAAGGTTGTCCTCAGACAAGCCAAAACATTTAAGCAGGCGCAAGAACTTAATCTGAAGGGCTTCAATCTTTACCACTGGAGTAGGCTTCTCATCAACCTTGAAATCCGTCTGAAAAGAATCTTCGCCCATCCGTTGCTGTGAATGGAGATTATTTGTGTTCTCCTGATTATCATTGGAAGATTGGATTGTATTGGCTAATCTAGTTGTTGTAACCAAATCAGCAGTGTGAGCTGAAACAAAAGAAGAAAAGAATGCCATCAACAATTTGAGACAACGACAATAGATGTCAACAGTCAATTAATTAATAGCGAAGTGCATACAGGAGCCCAACATAACAACCTTTATGGCATAGCAGGATATGCATAGAGGCTCGCTTTTATGAACAGATAAAACATTGGACATGGCTTTATTATTGCTGTCATCATCTTTTACACACCTCAACAGTAATTCTGGTCTTTTTTGTGCTTCTTTTCGTTTTCGAATAACTTGATATTCTACTGCAACTACAGATCTTGTAGATACTAAATAGCTTTCACGCAGTCATGATATGCAACTTATTACTACTTATCAGAACCAAAAAAAAAAATCCTAATCCATTAAAATTGTGAAATGTGCCTTAGGAACAAAAGTTTGGAAATAATAGCAGTTATAGGGTACCCCAATGAACCATTGCACTTCGGATGCACACAAATTGACGGTCTACATAAATAATTTGTTGGAAGGTCTGCATAAATAATAAACACAGGACGACATACGGATGATATACAATGAATGTAGGAGACCTTTTTTTCGTTTAAATAACAAAGATTGTGATGACTCTCTCTCTCCTGCCTTCAACCACTCCATCAGTAAAATGCAGATAATTAAATAAATAAGCTACTTCGTGTAGAGAGCTGAAAAAAAATCTCCCATGTCTACAAGCACTTAATTATCTTTTTTTTTGACAAAGGTAACATTTTGTATATAATCTTCAGCATTAAAGGCTGGAAACCAAATTTACATCATATAGCTATCAACAGATGTAGACTCAAAACAGCTCAAACAAAAACTAGCTCCTCCTACTTCTTACAGAGAGCCTAAGATATCTACTATAGCTACAGGATCATTAACATATTTAGAACTGCACCAATAGCAAAAAGTGATAATGCAGTTCATTTTCACTCTATGTAAAGGACTGCTAGTGTTCTCAAAACATCTCAAATTCCTCTCCTTCCATATTGTCCACCATATTACTGCTGGGACAATTATCCATCTGTTCTTGTCTGCACAGCCATTGCCTTCGTAGTTCCAACTCACTATAGCCTGCTCTGCTTTGCCTTGCATGGTCCAGACTTGTAATTTTTCTCTTTCTAATAAATATATGCATTTGATTATGTCGTTTCCAAGACTAGATTTTGTTTTCAAAAGATGTATTATTTCCTCTGTTCCAATTATATGACAGTTTCGTGGGACTCACCAAAACGTTTGACAGAATTCTGTTACTACAAAACTCTCACAACTTTCAAAATTATAAATTCATTTAACAATTCAAAACATTAACTTTGACTTGTGTTTTCTCTATCAAACTATTTTTTTCACCGTTATATCTTCTTTTACTGTCACTAATATAATATTTGTCTAATTTTACATCTTAAACTCTAGGACTCAAGTACCATCATATAAAGAAGATTTCAAGGGTTGCTAAGCATTCTGGAATCTGGGTTCAGATCAGATATCGGTTGGTTTCACTCTCGTACTCTAAACTGTGAAGCATGTAGTAATTGTTAAGTTGGACACATTTGTGATCAGCAAAGCCATAACTTCACTATTATCAAAATTAATCAACACAAGAATAGTAGAATGATAGTGCACCCAAGGATGTGGTCAAGTGGTCAATGAAGTGGATTGAGAACCATGAGGTCTCTGGTTCAATTCCCTACGAAGGCAAAAATCACTAAATAATTTCTTCCCATTTGTCCAAAGCCTTGGTAGATAGAGTTATCCGGTACATGTGCTAGTGAGAAAGGTAGCAGATACCCATGAAATTAGTTGAGGTGCACACAAACTAGCCCAGACACCACGGTAATCAAAAAAAAGAGAGACAGCCATGGAATGTAGTAAACTAATGAAATAGAAAAGTCTCATTACACTTCCAGTAGCAAACTAGTTGATTTCAAGGAGGATGTTATGACTGACTTGCAGTACTTAATGATTATATAGACTATAAAGTAATAGATATCTCTTCTAGTTCAGCAAAACAAGACCTTATTAACTCACCAATTTGAAGCCTAGGACCATTTAGATTTATTTCCTTCTATAATGTAACAAAAGTATAGAGCCTCAAGTTTTGGATATAAGGGTAACTTTGTCTTCACAAAAGACGCATCATCTATGTGGGAACCCACAACATGAGGGAATCCTCCACAAAAAAGAAACTTACTAGGAAACAGTTTAAAAGATTAACAATTAGCCACTAGAAAAAGTTATTAAAGTACTCCTTGGTGCATGAGAGGGAAAAATTAGGAGTCGGTTTCAGAAAGCATTAGATGGAATAATGTAGAACAACATTCAAAAAACTTGGGAAACTCTGAAGTAGACGTATCACTTCTACACTGCAACTTCTTTTGCTCATTTTAAAGAGAAACAATCTCATACTCCATTGAGTTTCTTTTAAGATGGTTGTAGATCTATCTTCTAAGAATAAAACCTAGCATAACCCAACTTGAATCCCAAATGCTGGAAAACTACGTAAGTAGTTCCCTTCTTCCCATTTTAATTTTGATACATTCTTCAGCTGTTTTTTCTTCAACTTTGAAATGATCCTAAATATGGTATAACTTTGTTCATGAAATTTCCTCAACTTCCTCTATTATCAATATTCATCTCTACCTTGTGACTCTATCCCAGTGAAAACCACCAGTAAGCACGCAATCCTACCAATCACTATAAGTACACCTCCTATATTTCAGGTCAACATCCTATCACTTTTTTGGAAAACCAACATAAATGGATAAACAACAAAAGCTACCCACATTCTAAACTTGTCAGAGTACCTAAAACAGATACATTGGTCAGAAACTTGATCCAACCATCAAATATGGTGTATCACCTGTTAATAGAATCTATAAAAGATAACTAAATATCAGGTCATCTGGTTAGCACTCACTTCATAGCACAAAAACACTAATTTTTGTGTAAAACTTCAAAAAATCTCTGTTTGGGAGCATAGAGCAAGTTCAGCTGCAAAGTCTACATCAAGCTCCATCAAACAAATTACACATGCTTTAGCTCTTGTGTATACCCAAGAATGCATAGCAAAGACCAACAAGAAGAAATTAACTACGGAAATGTTGAAGCTAGAAGACAATCAAAAACACCATTGCAAGGCTAACACACAGCCACATTCCATCCAATGAAAGAGCAAAAATTACAGGTGGACAATTATCATAGTACATGAAGGAGAATTACCTGGGCGGTCAAACTCTTGATCAGGATGTTCCTCTGATAGAAAGTTATCTGATGCTAAAAGTGGTCTTGATGAGGCTACTGACTTGGTTATCAACTGTGACAGGACCCAATCCTTGAAGCTCATCATGTTTTTTAAACACAAAAACAAGGAATCACGATTAACTCAGCTTGCCCCTTGCAGCAGGAGACGTTAGGTGACGACACCAACTGAAGATTCACATAGAATTGCATCATTGAAAGAAAGAAAAAGCATGCTCCAATAAATAGACTATATATAGAAGATTGTGATTTCTAGAATAATAAAAGATGTACATTGTTCAATTAGAATGTGAATATGTGACTAAGTTAGTCCTAGTTACTCTTCGGGCCAAAGTGAAGAAGGGGGACTCTCGAACTGATTGAATGAGAACACTACCTCACAATGATTCCAGGATATTTCAACCAAATTACTGGACCAAATATGGTGATTCACTCACCATCTATTGATCCTGTTGATCAGTTACCTTCATCCTATCAGTAACAGAGTTTCACTCTATCGCTTCAAAGGTGCAGAAATGCAAAGTAAGGCTTTGTCAGTAGGTTCATTTTGCTCTGCCCCTACCCCGGACCTCGCACAAAGAAGTGAACTATTCTTTCTAGATCAAGGCAGCTTTCTGAAATAAACTTACAAATTAACAAATACAACAACAATAACTATATCTCAATCCTAAACTAGTTGGGGTTAGCTTAATGAATCTTTAGATCCATTTGGACCATTTAATTGCAAGAAACAAGTAAAACTTCAGTAAATAAACATCAATTTCCTTCTGCATTTTAACATCCAGGAAAACAGGAAAGAGTAAAGAACATGTGGTCAAACACATACCTGGTTAATACTTGCTTCCAATCACCATTGAAGAAGAGCTTCAAAACTACAAAAATGACCCAACATTTAGCAAACCCAACTAGGCATGAACACCAAATCCCAGACCAAGAATCTACCTTTTTCTGGTTTATCTACTCAATTAAGCAAAATCAACTTCAAAAAATCAAGGTAAAAAAACCCAGATGGCTAAAAACTATTAAAAACTAGCAAGAACAAAACTTTTAATTCAAAATAACAAAACCCATATGCCAAAAACTGGCAAAAACTCAACTTTCAATCCAAAACAACAAAACCCAGATTCCAAAAACTGGCAAAAACTCAACTTTCAATTCAAAATAACAAAACCCAGATTCCAAAAACTGACAAGAACTCCACTTTCTATTCAAAATAACAAACCCCACATGCTAAAAACTGGCAACTACTCAACTTTCAATTCAAACTAACAAAACCCAGATTCCAAAAACTGACAAGAACTCAACTTTCAATTCAAAACAACAAAACCCATATTCCAAAAACTCAACTTTCAATTCAAAATATCAAACCCCAAATGCTAAAATCTGGCAAGAGCTCAAATTCCAATTCAAAATGGAAAAAAATTGGACACAAAATGAGTATTCATCAAAAAAGAGAACATTGGAAAAGGGAAATTTAATACCAAACTTATGAAAAAGTTAAAGAATTTGGTTCTCTTGGATCGAAATTGATTTTGGAGAGACCCAAAGTTTTTTTGGTTTATGAGATAAGACACAATGAAGATGTTATAGTCATTCTCCGCCCTAAAAAAAGTTCTCCACAATATGATTTTTTTGTCATTTTGTGTTCAATTTTTTTTTTCACCTTGAAGAAAAATAAATTTGAAAAACAGAAAAACATTGTATGAATAATTCAGATTATTTGAAATGAGTAAATCAATTTTCGATCTTTGATTAGTGAATGAAATATATTTTTCAAACAAAAATATATGGTAAAGATTAATTATTCTATGAGAAAATTGGATAGCATTTTGATGAAATATAAAGTGTTAGAATAAATATTGTTGTAAAAGTTTGATTAATATTGAGAGTACTTTAATTTTAATTTTAGAAATTAAAAAATTAAGGATATGATAATTAGTAAGCATATGTTTTCTTATTATTATCTCCTACTAATTGTCTCGCTGCATTCTTAAAATTTATTTGTAAAAAAAATTTTACACTTATATAAAGGATATTTTTTTTCCTCGAGTAGTGTAGAGGAGAAATACTATGTTTGTGAGTGGAAAAAGATGAAAAATATTATATTGCGTTTATATTTTGAGGTTTGAGTAATGAAGAAAGAATTAAGAGGAAGAAATATTTGAAGTCTCAAACTTATTCACAATATGAAAGGGAGTTATTTTATAGTGAAGAGAAGGTGTTTCTTTTGTTTAAGTTTTCGCTCTCCAACTAATACGAAGTTGTTTGAGTTAAACAACATGTTTGATTGTTATATCCAAAATGATAAATCAAGAAATATACTGCTGGATTGATATAAATTATATCGTAGGAAAAATCATTTTTCTCATTTTTGAAAAACTTATTTTCCTAGAAATTTTTTTGAAACCAAACATACAGAAGTTGGAAAACTTCATACCAAAAAAACATTGAAAAAGAAACAGTTTTCTTTCTCCTTGAAGTTGCTATGATTATTTTTCTATAGTTAGCCACAAAAATAGAAAGGTTACACTAATTATCTCTTTTGCCAGAGATAATATATTCTTTTTCCAAAATTTCCTGAATGCAGGAGTGTGTGCCTTTTTTAAAATTCAGGCTAAGATTACACTCCCAACTGAGAATTGAAAACTCAAAGCAGCAGCAACACTGTGGAGCAAAAATATCAGCTCAATTCCTTTCTTTTCCAGCAAAAAATGTCAATGTATCGCGAGCTTACTGATGATTTCAATCTGGTGTTGCTGCATTGGTACTTCGCGAGTAGTGAGTTTCCTTCTAGCTAACCTGTCTTTCACTAGCTTTGTAGTACAGCATTTTCTGCACATAGAACATCATGTATCCTTGTGCAGCTCTAACGATGTTCTCGTTCACCTGAGTGATCCAAGCATCATCACATTTGTACCATTGGTTACTTAACCTCAGATATGTAACGTAATGACCAGCATCAAGTTTACCGGTATGAGTAATGATAGCAAACAACTCAAATTCCGAGGATGATTCACAGGATGTGTCTTCCTCGTCCCCATCAAAGGAGAAGATTCTATTTCCAAATCGACTCCTCAAGATAGACGAAGAGAGGTAAGGCGACATGTCCAATGAAAAAGGAAATTGTAGGTAGTGATCAACCTTCCTCGACATTTTCTTTATCACAGAATGTTCAAACCTTTTGATATGGAAGCAAGAAACCAGAGGCAGTTTTTTTATGGACATCTGTTTAAGAGATTCCTGCCTCACTTGACAATGTTGGCAGAAGAATTTCTGATCAGAACCCAATTTCTCAGGTCTTGTAAAGTGATCTAAACATTGCCTCAACGTAGAAAGTCGACCATTTTGGTTTGACTTTACGGGTTCTGCTTCTTTCTTTTTGTGATTTTTATGAGACTTCTTTGATGTCTGCTTTGCTGAAGTCCCCTGGCTCAGTTCCAAGTCCAATGAGATATCGATGCATGGATCATATGTAGTAGATGTGAAGCCGCAAGCTGTACACATGACATCAGATCGCAAGATTCCAGAAAATACTCTGTGAGCAATGCAACAGTCTCCGCTGCCTGTGCCAGAGAAAGAGACTCGGTAAATAAGATCATAGATGTCAAAAGGAAATGTGTACTTCAAATAAGTTTACATACAGTAATAACAGTTGAATATACAATATTTAAAACGCTCAACATGCTTCACAAAAGCCAAAGGCCCTAGTCATGTTTTGCTAACAAAACAACAAGGGTCCTATGATGAAAGGCAATCAACACAAAGTGTAGCTTGAAATTAATGGAGTACAAATAAAATCAACGGAAAAAAATCAGAAAGAAAGTATGGCCTTTCAAGGCACATTTATTGTCTTGAAAGAAGATCTATTATATAGAACTAAAGGCTATCATTCCTTGGGTACATTATCTAAATGCTAAATTTTGTGAAATGGGGACAATCTATTATCTCAGTTCTAGCTCTGTACTAATCTTATTCCTCGAATTTAGAGGAACGAGTATAGGTATAGTACATGTAACTTCATTGAAAGTAAAGTACAACATCACCATATCACAAATGGCTTGTGCTAAAGAGTCACCCCTCTAATGATTGCTCTTCTAAGGAAATGCAAGGTGCCAAGAGATTAGACCCCACAAGAACAATATGACATGGGGACTTGAGACAAAACGACAAAGCATAGTTATCAACCTAGTAAGGACTTCAAGTTTTCTGGAAGGTTGTGATCAGCTCTCTTGAGATTAAGACCCTAAAACATGGTAAAAGTGTGAGTTAATACGAGAATGATTTAGTAAAAGAAAACTCCTATTCTGAAATTAAAAGAGACTAACCAAACTGAGACTTACTCGGGAGAGTAGGAGGAAATCTTTTTGCTTTTGTGAAACACCTCTAAGCCTGATAGCAAATATCAACTGGTATATTGCCTATGGCAAAGAAAGGACCTAAACCACAACCTGCAGTCAAATATTACTATCCTTTTTCAGTGACGAAGGAAGTATGGATCGCCATGAGAGATGAGATTCTAGAACAACAAAGATAAGCCTATCAAGTAGATCCCAAGTGCCTACTAAGATGCTTCTGACAGAAATTACCACTTCCACCCCCTCCTACTCCCAAGAAAATTTCAACAATTTCACTTGCTGAGGTACCTTGACTTTTGCAAGTAACTTCTAAAATTTCAGTAATCCACTTATTTAGTTATTTGAGTTTTTTTAGGTTTATGTCGCTACTTTATTACATACACAATAATAATTTGAGTCTAGAAGTATAGAAACCTTGCAACTAACAAAGGTATATGAACTTCAAAAGGAATTTTTCGCTATGTCATTAATTATCATGACCATGTTTGAAGACTTCTCATATTTAACTTTATTAATCAAGCATAATAAAGTAAGAAATTTTGTATTGAAAACGGAGAAAAATTCCAAATATTGTTCTTGTGGTGGTTACACCAAGGCCTGAAGGACCTATAACACAAATAATTGATTCGGTACTTTATCACTCTTATGAGTATTAAATTATTAGGTAATAGGGGTTATGTTTCTCCAACAGATATTTGGGGGGGGGGGGGGGGGGGGGAGAGGGGGGGTGGAGGGGAGGATCACAATGTTGCTTTATCACAAATTGAAAATAGCCTGATAAGCATCATGTACAAACAAGAACTCACGTCAAGTTCAAATATGCATATGACAGAAAAGGGTACAAAAATGTATGGGTGGAAAAACAGGGATTTTGGGTGATGGGGGAAAAAAGATTGGCAGCTAACCGACATTCCATTGCAACAAACAAATTTACCTGGACTTGGGCCCTTCCCCTTATCATTCTGCATTCTTTCATGAATCCCATCAAGCACGGAAATGAAAAACTCATGAGCATCCTGCTGTTCGTAACTTGCAAGATTTGATGCATGCTTCCACCAGCTGTTCAGGAGAAAATTTTTCACCCATCAGAATCAGATAGAGCATAGTGCCACAACTAATACTCAACAAAAATCCACATCCAATTACACAAAATACATCTGCATTACATCACAAGCAAGCACCATACCACTTTGCTAATTTCACTTCTTTTTTTTTTTGACATGTGCTAATTTCACTTTTATGAAGCAAAAAGGGTCAACACATACAATTCCAACAATAGAAATTTGATCTTGTCCCAATATCATTAATAATGAAGAGCACAACCAAGCTAAATTAATGAGCCTTCTAAAATTCAGACGTGGACCCAAAATTTAGAGCCAATGAATTCATAGCACGTGTTGTCCATTGTACACATTGACAACAACAACAACATAGCCAATGTAACCCCACAAATGGGGTCCGGGGAGGATAGTGTGAATGCAAACCTTACCCTACCTTAAATTATTTGCGATAGACCCTCAGCTCAAACAGATGAAAAAGACAACAACAAGAAGCAGGCTATCATATGTACATTATCTAACTTTTTCCACAGACATATAAACGGTCTTAGCTGATCGCGCCTCAATTCTATGCAATCATACCATAGTTCCTACAACAAAGCCAAACAACACTTTCTCAACAAACCCACAAAAGATGACTAAATGCAGACCTATATACATCATCAAAATTTTTCCGCAAACATATAAACGGTCTTAGCTGAACGCGCCTCAATTCTATGCAACCATGCCATAGTTCCTACAACAAAGCGAAACACAATCTCAACAAACCCACAGAAGTCGATTAATTGCAGACCTGTAGAGGAACTTTGCTGGACTAATAGGAGTCTGATTGCCAGAGAAAACAGCAGAAAACATTGCATCCAAATCACAAGCCAAACACAACATAGAGTTCTTGTTTGTATTATCACTACTCCTTGTTACAACAGTACTATTCTTTCGCTGGCAAAAATATCTATTATGCTTATCACTAAGAAAGTAATTCCTCAATGGTGGTGTATGAAGCAAAGCTTGAAGTACTGAATTCATAAAACAAGTGTTTCCAAGATTGTTAAGTCCCCTCAAACCCCATTGTACTTCTGGGGTTGCTAAATCATTGTTCATTTGACTTGGAAATGGATTCGAATTCCCAACAATCAAAACTTGTTCTTTCACATCAGGGGTCCACGGATTGTACTCCACCCGCCGCCTCTTCCGGGTACTCTCCGGAGCCGGCGGCAGCGATGGAGTTTCTTGTACTGATCCAATCACAGCAACCTCCATTTGCGCCAGTACAACTGCCGCATCGAAGTCGCGGTCGTACACCTGGTCCTTACACCCACAGCAGAAGAGCTCAGCACGGTCGACATCCACAGCAATGTAGTGCAGCGAACGATCGGAAACATCCACATCCTCCTCCTCCGCCGCCTCCGGATGTGACGGCGCGTGCATGTGGCAGGAAACAGCCGCGCAAGTGACGCAGGCGTAAAGACGGTGCGGCGCGTGTCCACACACACCGCACTGTACCAATACCTGGGGCGAATCCCTCTTGATGGACGCCCGCCCCAATGGGCGGACCTTCACACAGTCCGTGAAGTGACGAAACGGGTTCGACCCGACTCTGGATCGGAGCTCCGATAAATGCTCACATGATGCTCCGGGAGTAGCGGTGTAGACAACCGGAGACCCGTTTTCCGGCGCCCGATTATCGATCTGGGGGTTTTCGGATTCGGGTTGGATCTTACCTATTGGTAAATGGATCAGATGATTGTTCTTAGACATTGAAGCTGGAAATGCAAGGGCAAAATGGGAAAAAACAGAGGAATCCAAGATTGAAGCTTTTTATCTATGTGAATAGGAAACTTCATGGATAAAATTAAATAACAAAACTGAAAAAAGACATCAATGGAGTTTTCTTTATAGTATAAAGTTCAGATCTGCAACAATTTTCAGCCATTAATGGAGAGGTGAAGGTTGGGGTGGGGGGACGGGGGGAGAGTTGAAGCGTTGATTTTGTTGGTGCTATTTGTGAAAGAGTTTTGATCCAAAAAGTAAGGAAGAGAGAAAACATTTTATTTCATGAACAAGACAATTTAAATTTTTTTCATATTGGCCAAATATATTGATAAATGATTGAATCGAGAGTCTGTCAGAAATAATCAGTCATAAGATTTGTGAAGAGATTTGATAATGGACAAAATTTATCGCTAAATAATAAAATCTGTCATAAATTCTATTTAGTGATAAATTTTTTTTAGCTACAAGTAAAATAGCAATGACTGAATTAGCGACAAAGTCATTAGAATACACTTTATAGAATTGTATTAGGTATATTGTGATTTTGTGTATTGACATATGACAAACTCAATAAACAGGTCATTCAATAGGGAATTCTGAAATTGCAAAAGCTTGGTTAGATCAAGTCATTGAGTATTGAAAATAGGCTATAGCGCTTTCTTCCAGTAATTATATTGAAGCATATAATTGATTGAAGATTTCGATAATTATATTGACGCACATAATTGGTTGATGATCACGAGATGTTTTGAATAAAAGAAGACCCCATTTCATTTATTATCCTTTATTTAGAGTCATAGTCTAGTATTCTTTTGTCAAATTTTAAATTTGGATATTTGTTATAATTAATTATTTGTTGGATCCATCAAATCAGTTAACTACAAGACGGAGTATTCCTTTACTTTTGATTATAATAGGACAATTTTAAAATTACCTATTTTAATTAAAGATGAAAGAAAAAGATTATATTTTAAATTTACGTGACTCATTACTCTTCGAGACATATTTCTACATGGTGTTCAATGGATATATTTTGAATTAAGTGCTTGATAACGAATGATATTAGTTGATATGTCTAAGCGAAAAATTATAATTGTACTTTTAGGAGGTTGTTTATGTATTTGGCTAAAGATGATTGTTCATTAGGCACATTTTGAATATAATGTGTACTACTAATTGACAACTTCAATTGAGGTATTTGAATGAAAATATGTGGTAACTTTAAAGGCCTCTAATTTGGACCTATCAATGCCAAAGAAATGAATGAAGTAAATAGAGATGGTCCTATCAATTGGATCCTTATCACAAGGCTTTCATCATAATAATGAAAAGGTCTTCTCCAACTTGTTCAATGTGCACAAAAGCTATTCCTCTTAACTCTATTATTACTTTTTTCGGTGCGATGATTTTACTTCACGGGCGAGGTCTCTGGTTCAAGTCCAGGTTGATTCAGCTGCGTCAGGGAAAAGAATAGAAGAAGCATCTGACTACTTCATGCATGCTCCACTTGGCTCGGGGGAATATAGCTCAGTTGGTAGAGCGTCGCTCTTGCAATTGGGTCGTTGCGATTACGAGTTGGATGTCTAATTGTCCAGGCGATAATGATAAGTATCTAGTACCTGAATCGATGGCTCACTTTTTCTAAGTAATGAGGAAGAGGACCGAAACATGCCACTGAAAGACTCTACTTTATCATCTGCACAAAGATAATACCGATGAATTTCTCTTGTCATTAAAAAAATATTATTTTTTATAATTATTTATTATTTCTTGTATTTCATTTGTAGAATAAGAATTAGAATGGAAAAAAAAAGACTTGGGCTTTTGCCAAAGGTACACTTAGAATTTATGATGTGAACAAGGCATAACAATTTAGTGGCTATAAGAATGTGTCATTAAGGATAACATAAATAAATTAGAGCTAAATAGCCTTTAAAAAATAAAAAGGTAACCACTTTTAAGACACTAAAAAAAGAAATAGTGACACTTTTTTCTCTGGTCTTTCATTTAATATTGATTTGATGTATTGAATATTGAAATCAAAAGAGTAGACCCAACTACCAAAGTTTAAAGAATAATATCATGTGGAAAAAGTCAAGACTTTTTCTCCATCAACAAAATAAAGATTATTACAAAATATCTTTTTCAAATCTAGCAGAAGTTTTTTTGGCATTAGTTTTATTTGACTCTACATCATCATAAAACACCATATTCATTACTTTATTAAATGACTTGAATAGTAGAAGAACTCACATCTGGTTCGATTCAAATCTTGGTGAATAGAATTACTCTGTATCTATTGTGGTGAAGTAATAGGTACCGGTGAGATCAATTGAAAGTAACAAAAAACTCATGTCTAGTTGGACCACATGACTAAATTCCTTTCTTGCTTCAAGTTAAGAACTTCCTTAAAGAGACAAATCTGGATTCTAGAACAAGTGTACTGTTTTTCTACCCCAAATAGAATTAACAGTACTTTCCACTTTCCCCATGTGACTTCTAACATTCCTGGGATTGTAAGCTCGGTGCACCAAAGCTCCCGTTATGTACAGGATCGGAAAAAGGCTCGACTACTAAGGTCTACTATATACAGTCTTACCTTACATTTCTGCTAGAGACTGTTTCCAATTATTGAACCCGTGATCTCCTGATCACATGGCAACAACTTTACCAGTTACAAGATAAATATATCAACAGTGCAATAAAAAAAAAAGAAATTGGATCTTTTTGGTTCACACATTTACACTAGTAATATGTAGCTTGAGTAATTACAACAATATAACAACTACCATGCCTTAATCCCAAGAAAGTATGGGTAGGCTGTATGAATCCCCACTACTTGAGCAATTACAAGTAGAACAAGTAATTTACAAAGTGCAGAAAGTAGGTAATCTTGTACGTTCACAGTTTGATTATTTGTTCATAACACATGTAATGAGGCAAAAAGTATTTTTTAGGTAAGCATATGAGATGCTCTAGAGAGTCTCGTCCTGCCAACGTTATGAATCACTGGTTATTGTTCATCCAAAACTAACCTTACTAGGTAGTCTTAACAATTTCGTAACAGCAAAATCACTCTCTGCAGAAGTTGAAGCTCTGGTCATCGTTCAAGGAAGAGCCATGTTCATAAACTTTCTCTTGGAAAATGCTAACCACCATTTGTTGGGAGTTCCATTAGGCCGATAAGCAACGCTTAGTAATCTCCCGCTAGTTTCCTCCCTTATTTGCTTAAGATAATTCCTGAATAATTCTGCATTCAAATGTGACAGTGACAAAAAAAATGATTCCTATCCATTAGCCTGAGGGCCACACGTATACGAAAGCAAAAACAGAACAAGACAACAAAACGAGAGTAAAAGCGGTCTAATATTTGAGGTATACAGTTTTCTGACGAGATAGAACAAATGCAAAATGGCATCTTGATGTCAATTAAAGCAAAACAGAAACAAAAGTAAGAGGCATTATGTTAGAGTCCAGACGAGAATAAGTATCTGTTTACAAGTCAGTTGCCAAATAGTGCAAAGGTGTCACAACCAAAGAAGTGCTACAACACCATTTTGATATGTCCCAACAGTAGTACAGAATTCCATGATTAAGGATGTGCTATATAATATCAAAATACAATCAAACTACACTTCAAAGCAGCAAGATAGCATAAAAGGGAAATAATAGCACATCAACTCAAACAAGAATACAGTTATATTTAGGTGAAAAGCAGCAATTCTCTGTCGGACAGCTAATGATCAGCTCATAAGATGACAACTACCATCTGTCTCCTCAGATTACAATGGTTGTTGGCAAGTATATTTCAGTCAGGTGTTCCTTCTTTGTCCCAAAAAAAGCCATTTGAGGGGCGCAGAGTTGACACTAACATACTTAGATTTTCCTAATTTTGCCAAAGTACCTTTTTCAAATAAGGTCACAGTTGACAAGTTTTGGACCAACACTACCACACAGTTTGTGTAATGATAATCCATTTTACTTTTGTAACAGAATACAATTTTATTATGCAGCACCCAAAGGGCACGTGACCTGTATACAGAATGTACAAAAATACCATCATTTTCTAATCTTCTAACCAACTTTGACTGACCATCCTAGCATGAAGAACAGAGACATCCCTACAAGGTCATAACTCTCAAATAGTGATTGTACAAAGACTAACAAACCCTTCATCAGAAAATGGAACCTTCTGTCAGATTTAGAGAGTTCAGATAAGAGGGAATATAAAATGGTAAGATGGTTTGGGAGAAGATTGACAGGAGAGAAAAACACAAGGTATTGCTTGATCTGGGGCAGCACAATTTATCAAAAAGAGTACAATGGAATAAAAAAAAAAGATTGCAGTTTAGACAGGGTCCATGATAAAGTACATCAAATTCAGTCAAAGATAATGCAGTTCACAATGTCTTCTGTATTGCCCTTCCCTTTTTTTTTGTAAATTGACATAATGAAGTTTTCACACCATCAACCCACATTGACTCATACTTATCCCAACTTCTTTTACCCTATTAAGAAATTTTTCCAAGCTCATATAATTTTTCCAAGTTCATATAATCTTTCTCCACATAGAACCAAATGCAATGCCGTAAAATGTCAAAGAGGTTTCAAGCCATACAAACGTACTTTACTAGGAAATTCCAGAAGAATTAAATTGGCACAATTAGACTAGGATATTATCATTGAATAATTATAAGCGGTGAACTTGTTTGTTTCCATTTTAAAATATATGAAAAAACGGCTAGCAAAATAACGAACTTCAAATGAACCTTGACTCATTATTGGTGGTTTATTCAAAGGCTGCATAGTTAGTATAACAATCAACCTGCTTCTTTTTGAGATTGGGCTGCAGAAAATAACCCTGGGAATGGGAAACCAGCCTCTCCAGGAACAGGAACATTTTCCAGACCTAGGGTGATGATAGCCTTGGTTCCTTCAGCTAAAGTTCTGCAGCCTTCAAGCCTTTTTAGAGCAATATTGATATACAATGTCAAATAGATAAGTAGCTTGTCGGATGAGCTTTTAATATCAAAGTTTTTGAAGAAGACATTTGCTCTGAAGAATGTGATTGCTTCATCGACGATATCGGTTGTATCTGCTTAAAAATAAGATGAGCATCACCATAATAACGTGGACACATTTTCCTAAGAAAGAAAAAGATCCACAAGACTAACCTTGTCCTGAAACTGGAGCAGGTCCCCTTATATGGGTTTTCAGAGGTAATAAAGGGCATCCACAAGCTTTACTAATTCCTTCCTCATCAACAAAACTGGAGTGATAAACCTGCAATTGAATCAAAATCAGGTTTCGGCACTCAAGACGGGAAAATGTGTTGGGTTTAGACACCCTGTAAAGAGTGAATAAAATAGAAAGGAGAAATTCATTGGAGTTGAATACATAAAATTCATCTTCAAGATAGAGTCCTCATGCAACCCTGGATAGCATGATGCACACATTAAGGAAGATCCCGAACTATGAAAAGTTACCATCTTCCTGTTCTATGACCAAGAACAACTAAGGAATCGACATCAATGAGTTACACGATCTCCAATAGATAGTTAGAAGATGCTTGGAGAGTGTGCATGAAGATTGTGCACAGCATATCATGTTTGATAGCTCAAGGAGTGCTTGGAGATGCTGAAATGCTGGAAAGTGAAGTCCAGCACGAAGCATGGGGTGTGGGCCGGAGGAGCTAGGATATACGTCTTGCACCCAAACACAAAAAGTTAAGTAGGATGGAAATTACAATCCAACGCAACATGTTGAACTTGAGGAATTTGTCAAGCGAGACGCACTGGTCTGACTAATTTTGAGGCTTTTCATTTTTGGGCAATTTTGTTCTTAAACATAGGTATTACCTAAATATAAGGTCGAACTCGTATATTAGAGAGGTTTAACATATTTTCAGATTGATATCTTTCCGAGTTTTGAACAGTCTTTGTTCGGACTGAACTTCAAAATTACTTTCAAGTTTGAACCTTGGTGGTCATTCTTTTTACTTTTAAAGCTTTATATTTATGGCTCTTTCTTGTCTTTTCTTCAATTTTGGTTGCAATTTCTGTTGTGTTATTTCCATTAATAAGTTTATAATCTATGTAATGCTTGTGTGTATCTAAATCATACTCTCATCTCAAAATTACTTACTGTGTTGTTTATCACCATTTGACTTTAGACATTTGAAGTGAGTAAAAATCAAAGAAAAGACCAATCCATCCCATATTGTCAATAACAGATCCTCATTGGCAAGATGTGTTGGAAACAAAACCATTTGTCATTTATTTATTTATTTCTCTTGAAGAAACCAAAGTACCATAGTGGAAAGCTGAACATGTGAAATGTAAGCCATGTAGCCCATTAGTGTGTAAGGGCCAAGTTCAATTACCAAAGGAAAAGAAAACAGCGTGGTTTTCATCATGTACGTACGCTACCAGACGAACAACTCAGAGAGAGATAATTGTAACTAAATTAATGAAAACATGTAAGCAAAAATTGCTTTCCTTGTCACCAAAGTAATGAAAATGTGCAAGCAAAAATTGTTTTCCTTACCATTTTCCTTGTCGGAAATTTTGTTTCGTAGCAGCAGATGGTAATTTACACTCTCCAACCAAAGAGGCTAAAACACCAATCTGCAGAAGCACTAATCAAGTATCAGATAACTAATAGTAATTCAATTACGACTAACATGACTCCAATATAAGATGATGCGCATCAAAATTTACTATTGCTTTGCGTACATCAGATAATTAGCTATGCATCTAAGTAACATTCAGATAATCTTCCATCTAGTCCAACATCTTCCTCCTCTCTCCCCTTGTTCCTTTTTATTTTTCAATTTTCCAAATCATCTCTGCCCTTTCATTCCCAGCCATTCTATACGTATCTTTTTCATGTCTACTAGAGAACTATCCATTAAACACAGGAAGAGGTACAGCTTCACCAGAAACAGCAGCATCGGCGCGAATCTTGTATTTTTGTTTAAAAATCCACTTAATATGACTAAATAATTAATCAATAACCCAATAAACAGTGCTTTCTAGAATTCAAAACCCATAAACTTAAAGTCCTAGCTGCACTGTGAATTAAACATGGTTTAGCAAATCCTGCAAGTTGCATAACATCAATTACAATATCAGTTTTCTCCCTCTTCTGTATTAGACTTTAAACAGATTCATCTGTCGCCATAAAAACACAAAAATAACACCATTATTTCCAATTTTAAGTTTATTTTTTCAATCCAAATCCAAATTCCATAAGCTAAAGCTCCGAACTAGCTATTTTCCCTCATTCTCGAATCGAATTAAATGAACAAAATTATGATATCAATTAAACAGTTCAAAGCACTGGTAATCACAGATTTTAAAAAATACGAATAATTTCAACAACAAAACGATACGAAAGGGAAAAAAACAAAATACAGTAAGAATGAAGATAAAACGAGCTTCGAGGTCATAATCATAATTACACTCACCGGATTTACGAGAAGAGGGATGTAATTTCACCGGCAAGAGATTGTGAGATCCACACGGTAATCGGTGATATTTTCCGGCGAAGACCGCAGAAGAATGACCAGGGAATTGGGTAATTAACGGTGACGGTAGTTGAAGATGGGCTTAACGATGCCAACTTTTATTGGGCTTTGTGAATGAATTGGGCTCAATGTTTTATGGGCCTTTTGTAGTATCCAATTTAAATTGGATTAATGATTGTCCATTTATATATTGTTTTCAAGTTTATTATAGGGAAAATTATGTGATGCTTACAAATATAGCTTTTATATTTATTCAAAATTAGTTTCAAAATTAGTGATACTTATACTTTTTAATAGGGAAAAATTACGTGAAATAAAAAATATTTAATTATCATTATATACTTTAGTTATAGTTTTGGTTAATTACTAAATGTGGTTATAGTTTGATTAATTTTGCTAGAATTTGTGTAATTAAATTCCTAATTATATAAATTCAGAATTTGCATATGCTTACCATAACTATTTGTACACAACTTGTCGATACATTTAATTTTTAGTAAGTTATGAAAAATTCATAACTATTAGCTATTTGTATATAATTTTCTGATACGTTTCGATTTGTACAAGTTATGGGAAAAAAATCATAATTGTTACCTATTTATATGCAATTTATCGATATATTTAATTTGTATAAGTTATGAAAAAAAATTATAATTTTATATATAGAATTGGTATATACTCATCATATTTGTATATTGACAAGCTAAGTATACAATCGAAAATACTCATAGCAAACAAAACTATAACTATGAAGCGTAATTAGACCAAAGATAACTAAGAAGTATAATAGATACTTTATAATATCCCTTTGTAACAAATTGTTACTACTATGATTATATTTCATAATTACATACCAAATTATCTCTATATCAAAAAAAAAATTCTTTATAATAACATTTCTATCTTCATACTTTTAGTTGATAGAATCTACGTTGTTTATCTTGACGAAATGGGCGGAATAGCTATTCCAATGCCAAAAACGTTCACGATGTTTAGTAGTTTTTCTATGGCTTCCCTTGCATTACCAGGTATGACTGTTTTTGTTGCTGAATTGCTAGTATATTTTGGAATAATTACCGGCCAAAATATCTTTTAATTCCAAAACTACTAATTACTTTTGTAATGACAATTGGAATTATATTAACTCCTATTTATTCATTATC
>JAOTQR010000097.1:2464934-2478398 GCA_025774065.1 Solanum ossicruentum | reverse complement strand
GAAAGAACTGCTCGGCAAAATGAAGGCCGGATAGGCAACCCAAAAACACGTATTTGAGATTCTTCCAAGCGATCTAGTGACGCCCGCTTTGCTACCTCCTCCGAGGGGCAGTACAAACGATTGACTCCTGGATGAAACCTGAAATAGAAAGTTTTCATATGTCAGAATGTAATACAATATAAGTCCATTAAAACTCTTAAGAGTTCATCAACTATTTACCATGTACGATGGCAAGTGTTGAGATCGGTGATGACTGTAACAAAAATAACTTTTTTCTGTAGGCCTTGCCATTTAAGAACCCATAAAGGAATGTGCTGCATAAGAGGATGAACACTAATAATTATGTCTGGCTTGTACTCCATCAGCCCAGCTTCTACCTCTCTATAGATTCAACAGTGCAAACAAAAATCAGTAAACCCCTACGGAGGTAGGACGCAAAAAAGTTCACTACATTACTTTAAGAACACTCATTGAGAATGTTTCCTAGAATGAGCATTGAACATATAACAGCAAAAATATATCTCTAACTTGGAACAAGGCCACAAAAGAAGTTAAAAGCAGAGGAGACGGTAACGTACTTGGCATAGAAGGCAGCAATAGCAGCAAGATAGACAGAGTGTATCCAACGAGGCGACGTGCCATGAAATGCAACGCTCCAAAGGCCAACATGTTTAACCATGAACTTGTATTGTTGCTCCATGTTGTTCAATGGCCAGCCAGTGTATTCCTTCCAAACATCCTTGACAAAAATCTGCATGAATAGTCCACATTCAGGAAGACCTATTTGAAATGATGGTAGGTCCAATGCCTCAAAGACATTATAAGGCATGATATTCCATGAATCAAAACCCCAAATATAAAATTGTTTAAAAGGTCAATAATACAAGCTCAAAAAGTGATTTCCCTAGACATTGAGAATCATATCAATGTAACAACAAGACAGAGTATGGACATATGGTAAAGAAACTAAATGACATTTCATTTTGCAATGACATTTTCTTTTTGAAATACTTTTCCTTGATGTTTGGAAAGAAAAGGTCTGCGTAAACTCTACCGTCCAAGACTTATGTTGTTGTAAATCAATATGTCATCAAAGAAAATAGTTTTGAATATCTTTTACTCAACCACTTCTCAATTTTAAAATCAAAATAAGAGATTTGGCCTCATTAGTTGGCCCCCATGGGACCACACGCCATTGACATGTATTAACAACTAAGCAAGCAGATCACAGAAACTCAAAAAGATCCAACAACCAAAAACAAGCAGGTTAAACCAAAAAAACATCAAAGATAGTAACTAAAAGATCAAAGATTGTAAGTAACTAAAAAGGAACACACACAATAAAAACTTACTCTATATTCATCTCCAAATTCTAACTTGAAAGCATCTCTAATTGCCTCAGCTGAAGCCCTATGTCCACCACCAGTATCACTCATCAAAATAAGCACATTTTTAGTCCTTTCAGCACCAATTTGCACCATTTCCATGGTGTCATATTCTTCATCTTGAAAATCACACTTTAATCTCTTCTGGCTGCTACCTCCAACAAATCCATAAACCCCAACTCTCTCCAACACTCTGTGTATAGATTTCCTAGGGGAAGTCACCCTATTCACCATATTATAATCTCTCTTTTTTCAACCACCTGTTACCTGAAATTGGTGTTTTCAGGCAAAGATCAAAAGAAGGGCACTCTTTCTCAAGAAGATGGTGGTAGATACGTAGAGAATAAATGGGGTTTGTTAACTTTCTAAATCAGGAAAAACATCAAAAGAAGTTGAGTAAAGTTAAAATAACAGTAAAATTAGCAAAAAATTTTAAGAAAAATCAAATCTTTAGACACCCTTTAAGACCCCTTTTCAGTAAATGGAGATTACAGAGCTAAATAACACAACTATGGAGGAAATAGGACACTGGTTCAACAAATTTTAAGAAAAAAATCAAGATTTGGACACCCTTCAAGACCCTTTTTCAGGAAAATGGACCTAAGACAGTACAAGTATGGAGGAAACAAAGTACTGCTTCAACAAATTTCAGCAAAATTCAAGATTTGGACACCATTTAAGACCCTTTTTTCTTCTTCAGAAAATGGAGCTAAGACAGAACAATTATGGGGTTGTTTCTTCTGTTATAATAAGAAAGAGAGAGAACAGAAGGAGGGAAGGTGCTGTTTTGGATACTGGAATTATGCTTTTTTTTCAGTTTCAAAAAAAGAAGAAGAAAAGGAATGATGCTTTACAGGGTAAACACAATAATGGCGGAGTTTTCATGGATTTATAGCCGTCGGATTCATTGTTGATGGTGATTTTGGAAGGATTTAAATATTGGGGTAGGAAACTTCGAATGTTCTATGGACAGATTCGAATCTTTTTATTAGTGGTAATTTTTGAGTGAGTTAATGTTAAAAATTGTGTAATCATATTTTTTTATTTAATTAATTAACGCAATTGAGCGATTGACAAGGATGTTACACATCGAAATTGAAGTGTATATAGATGAAATAAAGTTGAGGAATTTTCGTATATAATCACTCAAAAATGTTTTTCATTTTTTCATATTTAGTATCATCTGCTTGTGGAGCTCGATTTTGAGACGAAGGTTTTTTTAGAAACAGTCTCTCTATCTCTAGGCGATAGTGGTAAGGTCTACGTACATTTTTACCCTCCGCAGATCTCACTTGTGGGATTCTACTGGATATCTTGTTGTTGTTATTGTTGTTGTTGTTGTTGTTGTAATCATTCAAAAATACCTTAATTATACTCTTTAACTATGGTTTGGGTAATTACATTTGATAACTATAGTTATAGCAGCGTTTGTATAATTCGTGCAACATTTGTATGCGTCTATATAATTCGGTATAAAATTCACAATTTTTGTATAGTGTTTGTATATTTCGTTATACAATTCGTGCAAAATGTTTGTATAATTCGCTATACAATTCACAATATTTGTATATTTCGCTACACAATTTGATTCGCATACAACTTTTATATAATCGCGCACAACAACAACATTACCCCATGCCTCAAAAGGCTCCCATCCATTGCGGGATAAGGGGGGATCGAATGTATGCAGCTTGACCCTATGTTTAAAAACATAGTGCGACTGTTTCCGGATGACCCATGATGAGCGTCGAAAGTTGCATTTACTAACTACTACTTTACAATTGAAAGAAGCGCAGACAGTTTAAAGGGTCATTTTGTTTTATTCTTCCATCATACCTCAAAGCCAAAAAATAGTGAATCTTTGGCTCTATCCGAGATTGATGGAAATATAATCGCGCACAATGTTTGTATAAATCACGAGAATTATCCAAAATTCAAATTGTAATTACAGCTAGATATTTGCCGCGAGCCGTAATTAATTCAAACTATAATTATGTTAGCTAAGTAACGATGTTTGTTATCCGCATAATTTTTCCATAAAAGTATGCATTGGTGCTTGATGTGATGATAAAGTGTTATTGAGACTTAAAAGAAAGTTTTATTAAATGGTTGTTAGACTTGACTAATTTAGTCATTATAAGATTTAGAATGAAGATATTCGAGGTAAGGTGAAAGTGGCTTAGTTGATGGAGAAGATACGAGAAATGATGTTAATTCGATTTAATTATATAAAGACAAAATATAGGAAATACAATTGATTTTTTTAATTTCTTTATCATTATTATTATTATGTTAGCATTATCTAATCCTTTGATTATATCATAAACTTTTTTTTATTTATTTTCATTATTTTTTACTATTTTACTCTTAGTATTTCTTCTTCTTCTTCAATAGATAACACAAAAAATGTCTTTTTAAGGACATAAATATATGTCATAAGAACAAATGCGTGTAACATAAATTAAAGAGATGTTTTTTTCAATTTTATGTTGTTTGACATTACTTTCTTATTAGTCATTTTATTAAAAAAAATGTATTTTTATATTTTCTTAACGAAAAGTGTTTACAGTCACACAATTTTTATGACATGTTCAAAATCGTATATTTTAACATTCTAAAATCATTACAAATATATGGAAAACTTATTATCCCAAATTTGAAAAATCAAACCTATTTTATTTAATTTTGTATCAAGTCAAATAACGATAACCAATTAATTTTGGAGAATTTTATTTTTTGGCCCTATTAAATTATTGTTAGCTGTTATTCCACCTCCTTTACCGAATACCAAAAAAAGAGATGAATTAGCAGATCATGGGACTAAGCCGAAGCATGTCTAAACCTTCCTAGTCGGAAATTGAGTTATATACAATTCCACTCTAGAGACTTGCCTTCGAGATGGGTAGGATATGGGTGCCACAAATTATAGTCTACTCGGCATGCATCGATTCATCAATTTTGACTTCATGACTTATTCTTAGAGTTTAAAATGATTAAAGTTCGAACTTTATGAATTGTTCATTGAATTTAAGAAATTTTAATAAATTTTCACATTTAAATATAAAATTTCGAATTTTATGAATTGTTTCTGATATTTAAATTGATAAAACTTAAAACTTTGTTTGTGTTTGAAACTCTAGCAAATTTTTGAACGTGAATTATTTTGTGTTTTAGCTAGAATTTTTATTCAAATTAATTTACACATTAGAATGTGACTACTTTTTAATTATTGTTTAATGGAAAAATTATGATTTGTCAATTCAAAAAATGCTATTATCACACTTAATTTTCAACCCCACCTATGATTAAAACATGAGTCTTTGCATTAGTTGTCAACAAAATGGAATATGACATGAATACCCTTAGAAGATACAATTATGATAAATGAGATATTAGATGTGAAGCTAATTTTTTAGGGGTAGTAGTGTCAAAATGGATCATATATACACACGAAATACCAATAATACATAAAGCTAATAGATGCATTATTTTTTCTAATGCGCTTTACAGATGACCCCTTAAACTTGTACAAAATTGAACAACTTGTCTCTACTTGACTCCGCTCCTGTTCTTAATGCTGAAAAAGAGATATAGTTAGATGATAGATTTATCCTTATATCTTTCGCCACTCAAATACCGAGCTTTTGTTCTAAACAAAGTTCAAACTCACGACATATGTCTTAACTATACATCACGTGTTGTACTCTTATCACTGAACCAAGGCTCCTTGGGCAGTTTAGGAACACAGTAATTTGCTGAAATCTCTCAAGTGGAGTCTGAGAAGGACAAAATGTACGCAAATCTTACCACTATTGCATAGAGATAGAGAGACTATTTCCGAAGCCATAGTAATATGCATGCACAATCAAATAGATCAATAGGCATGAACTAACTACAATATTATACAACATTTAAAAGCTCCCCCATACATGATCCCATTCATTATTCTTCAACTTCTTCCCATACAATATTTGCAGAAATTTAAAAAAAAAACATTCAAAATCATGTACGAGATTGTATATCTCTAGATGATTCTACTCTCCAAAAAGATGATCAGTATCCAAGCACAAAAGCTGAGCTTCTACTCAATCCTGTTCTAGTGATACATCGACGTGAGAAACCAAGCCGAGACAAATGGGACAGGGCGGATCCTGTCTATCTTGACGGTTCGTTCTCTGTTCCAAACAATCAGCATGGTAAAGATGACCACAAGCTAAGACTGCCACTACAGACGTCTCGCCTATAGGCAGACTGTTTTCAAGGACAATGTAAGGTTCCTTCTTCAAAAACTTGTTGCATAATACACAAAAGAGTTTCCCTGCATCGGATGATATCACCCTCGTAGCCAATGAACTGGACGGACTACCTGTTTTGTGGACTATTTTCTGCCTATTATCTGACCGAAGAATGCAAAGAAAATGAAGTGAGACTTGCTTAAAGCTCTAGTTTTAAAAGTAGATTCAACAGGAACACGAGAATCATGCTAGACAAATACAAAACGGAAAACAGAAATTCTCACTGTGATGTAACATTGAGTTCTATCAAAATTACTGCCTGGCTTATATCATGACAAGGACTTCGCCTCCGAGGCACATAGGTTCATGTGAAACTACTTAGTTTGCATGATGTTTCAGTTATAAGAAGAAGGTTCATGTCAAGCGTCAAGGAAGAAATTCAAAAGATTCAAGTTACCAAAATTTTAACGCGACAAGTCCAAGTTCAGGAATCTGACAACATTTCAGAAGGAAGACGGAATTCCCTCCTATCTTCTCCTTGTTGAAGAAGAGTTGACGTAATGGATAAGGTTCAAAAGGTTATTGGAGCCAGAGTTCCAAAAACAGAAGTGTAATAAGCCTTAAGGCCAATCCCAGGACAGAGTTGAGCCAAGAATCACTGCAATTTTGTATGAGGTTTCTGTTAAAAGAACAAGTCTTTAAGTAAAGGACATAAAGTGCACCTGTATGGTGTCCAGAATCGGTGGAGCATTTGCTTGCCATCTTTAACGACCACTTCTCATCATAAGAAGGCGTATTACCACCATGGGAAGCTGATGCCTCAGCATTACTACCAGACCTCCGTCGAGAATACTGACGGCCATAGTGACGCAGATGCCTCAGTGACTTTAGAAGGTCAACATTCCGACGGTGAACAATAGATGATTGTTGGCCTTGTGTTACCTTCACAGGACCATCCATGATATCCCCCGCAATGGTTAAAAAAGACTTTATTCCACTGTTGTTGACTTGCTGAGAGAACTTCTGCTCATGATGCGAAACGAAATCTCTTAGAAAGAAGCCAAGCACAAACCACTCAAATAGTGTAGTAGTACTTCAAGCTCATTTAGACTTCAAGTATTTCCAATACTACATCACCTCCCAATCTATTTGCGGAAAAGGGTTAAACATTCCCGTGCACGATCAGAATTAGTTTAATATACCCCTCGTAATACTTTCAGTTCATATATAACCCCTCCTATTATACTTCGACACAAATGTGCTCTAAATTTTTATGGAGGAACATGTGGCAAGACCAAAATCAAATGACTCATTCCCAATTATCATTTCCCGATTCCTTTAGAAAGCCACTTGTTTGATCCATTCACTTCAGAATTATTTCGGATGGAATTTCAAAATCTCAAAAACAAGCAAACTTTTTAATCCAACCTCAGTAATGTATAGGTATAGGCTGTTAAATAAAGATAGTATTTACCTTCTCCCCATGGTTAATGCATTCCAAATAATGAAACAGAGGCAACGCACAAGGAGGTATGTATTAATAAATAATAAAAGAAAACTGAAAAAGTAATTGAATTCCATTATGAGATGAAGAAACAAAGGGAACCTTTTTCGACAATGCATCCATTCCGGGTGACGGTGGCATCAGATCTGCAATCATATTGTAATTGGAATCATGATTCAGTCGTCTTTTCTAAAAGAAAATTAGCACACAGGAAAAATGAGTTCGTTTATCCTGGGGTGAAGGGGGTTGAGCCATATAAGATTACCTTAATTGCTCTTAGCTTCTTAGCAGAGAATAAAGGAAGGGATATAACACAGAGAGAACAAAAATCACCCCGATAATATTTATGTCGTGCTATTATCTTGCAAAAAGAAGCACCACCATTGCAATGTCAATAAGTTACTACTATTAGTTAATATCCGCCTCAAAAAGGAGTAGTAAAACGGCAACTTTAGACTTGAATGCATGTACATGACAAGCTAAAGACCAAATCACCAATCAACAGAAGTTCTTCGGCGAAGGTATATATATATACACACTTTACTTCTGGCGATCCCACGTTCAAGCACATCTACTTTAGCTTTGAAACGAAGATTTGATTTACTCAACCTAAGCTTGTAGGCTATAGTCAACTACTCGATATATGATCATGATAAGTGCATATGAAGTAAGGAGGCTTTCCTAATCGCTGGATTCTTAATTATGACACAATCGTCAGCAAACATATATATAGAAATGAATCTAGATACATATCATCATAAAGCAGTATAAAGTATCTCGATTTCAACAGAAACAAAAGAAGATCTAAAACATGGCTATATATGACCTTAAATATCAATGAATGATTACAGAAGAAATAATTTAGTGATCTACACTAGATTAATTTTATTTCTCCCTCCGTCCTTAGTTAAGTGACACTCTTTCATTTTAAGTCGGTTCCAAAAAGACGACATCTTTTTATATTTAGTAGCAATTTAACTATAAACTTCTTATTCTGTCCTTAATGATGATTTATAGCCACATAAAAATCTAGTGGTTATTTCAGAGCACAAGTTTTAAATTTCCTTTCATTCTTAAACTTTGTGCCCAGCCAAACATCTATACTTAAATTGGGACCAACACTTTCATCGTGCTATGAGCGGATAATCCCGAAGAAATGGTAAGGAGTGTATAATTTGGAAACCAGAAGGATCAAGATGTCCAGCAATATTATATGCATATCAGTTGGAAAGGTCATGATCATTACAACACAATGCAGGCAGCCAATAAGTCTTAGCAGTGAGTAATTCTTAATAGCCATATCATCATAAAATTGAAAGCAAGATCTTCCAATATCAAACGCATTTTGGGGTTTAAAGAATGAACTTTTAACATCTTTTTCCATAAAATTTTCCAGTTAACTCATACATCTCTACAATGTTTATCAACTTTCACATGCTCGATCCAATAAAATCATCAAGAGCGCAAGTTCAAGCATGGACACCACCGTTAACCGTTATTACAAAAGAATCATCTAAAAACTAACTACTCGAACTTTGGGAAACAGAACTTTCTACTAATACTCCATTCAACAAACTCAGGACACTTAAGTTTGATCAAGTTTAAACCTTCAACCAAAAAGATGAATCCTAAGATTGAACCTAAATATTATCCAAAGGCAGGGGCTAAGCCAGAGATAAAGATACGGGTTCGGGTCAAAACCTTTTCTTCTGTTAAGAAATTCACTCAGTATGTATCCAGTAAGTTGACTCTTTATGGAATCATAGCCTATAAACTCACATTCTAGCTCCGTCTCCATCGAGAAGCAATACAGTTATAAAATTGCCAAAAATAACAAAAAAGGAATCTCCAGCTGTCACCAAACCATCCACAATCAATCTTTGCTGCACAACATTCTCCAAACACTTCAAGCCTATGTTGCTCGGACTCTTCAAAAATGTCGACAGGTGCATGTCGGAACCTCCAAAAATAGTATATTTTTGAAGGGTCTCACACGGGTGCGGCAACATTTTTGAAGAGTCCAAGCCACTTAGCTTCAAGCACCCCCACCCCCTATCAAGGTAGCAAAATGCAACAAAAAACTATGTTGCTCAGACTCTCCAAAAATGTTCCCCATCATGTCCGATTCCCCAAAATGCACTACTTTGTCAATATTTTCAAAGAGTCCAAAAACCTATGTTGCTCGAACTCTCTAAAACTGTTGCCCCATCGTGTCCGATTCCCCAAAATGCACTACTTTTTCAATATTTTCGAAGAGTCCAAGAACCATACACAAAAAAACTACAATAAGATGATAACCACTAACATCCCATTTCTCAATTAATGTATTATAAACTTTTGTAGGATCAAAAAGATTGTAATTTTATAACAAACATCATGTAAGGGTTACAAACAATCAAATGCCAAAATAAAAAATTTCTTTTTTTTTCCCAAAAAAAAAAAACTCAAGATAGTTAAAATGATGAACCCCATATTATACCTGCAGGAGGAGGAGTCTTGTTGAGGTCAGCTCTTCTCTTTCTCTTTCCCATAACCAACTTTACACAATAATAATAATAATAATCTGTCACAAAGAAGAATGTACCAAAAAAGATTAAATTTTTTTTTTTGGTGGAAAAATAAAATCAATGGTGAAAAAATAAAAAAGACCCAACAAAATTTACGGGGTTATGGGGTTGTGAATAATTAGAAGATTGGGGTTAAGAGCGGTAGGATGAAGAAAATTTTCAGAAAAAATGTGTCACCACTTTGTGTTTCTTGAACTTTTTTTTTTGTTTGTTTTTTAATCTTTTTCTTACTTTTTTTCTACTTCTCCCTTTTTACTTTTTTTTTTTTGAAATATATATATAGGGACAATTTCTTCTCAAGTCAATTTTATATTTTGAACCAATTATTTGTGGGTGTTTTTAAAAAATAAGGTGACGAAAAAGGAGGTTAAGTAAGAGGTTATGATGATGAAGATAGTAGTTTTTCGAATTTTTATATGTTGAACTAGGGATAAAGGTGGAGATAATAAGTGAAAGTCGTTCGTGAAGGTAGGAGAGGAAGATTTTTTACCTGAATTAAGTGATGTGCATCAAGAATGAGGAAGACATTATTAGACGAAGATGACAAGCATATTTTCATGCATAGTTTTGAGTGACAAATGGGAATAGAGATATTATCTTACATGATTTAGAAAACT
Organism: Solanum ossicruentum; assembly: GCA_025774065.1. Lineage (NCBI taxonomy): Eukaryota > Viridiplantae > Streptophyta > Magnoliopsida > Solanales > Solanaceae > Solanum > Solanum ossicruentum. The sequence continues at coordinate 2,468,090 of JAOTQR010000097.1, read as the reverse complement.
CTGAATAGCATCAAAATTTTGGGTACTTATTATTTATATATAGACAATTTCTTGTAAAGGCAATTTTACATTTTGAACCTACTTTTCTTTTATGTGTTTTTATAATATAAAGCGAGTTAGTGATTATGATGATAAAGATAGTAATCAAGAGGCTTACAAAGGTAAGCATGGAAGAGCTTCTAGTATCTATTTGAATTAAGTGAAGTGAATTAAGGTGTTGGTCCAAAGGACACTCATTAGACAAACATGACAAACATATTTTAAATATTTTAAACGAAAAAGGAGACAAAGACGTTGTGTTGGGTGATTTGAAAGATTTTGAAAAAAAATTAAAATTGCAATAATTATCGGGGTATTAACTTGTTAAGCCGCCACTATAAAAAATTAGAAGAGAGTGGTGGAGATAAGATAGTGAATATGTTATTGATTTAAAACTATTATATCTTTCGGGTAGGGTTGATACATGATTCTCCCACCAAATAATTTTAGTGTGGGTTTCACTCATGACGATCTGGATCCTGACATTCTCGACCCCATTTGTATAATTTTGTACAATATAAAACTAAACAAAATATGTTATGATTGTTGTTATACTTCTATTCTATACAATATTAAATTGATTACATTTGATACTTGAACACATTTTAACTAAACCATTGTCACTTGAACATGTCCTATCACATCAAATAGGCATTTTGGAGAACATTAGACTTGAGAAAACAAAAACATTTGTAGTTGAATTTAAGGAAAAGTTTGTGGAAGTTGAAGTTGTCTATCCATAATTAATAGGGCAAATTATATTGAGAGAAACTAAACTTAAAAAATTATAAAAATAATAGCTTTCATTATAGGCATGTACAATTAATGTATCTTTGTGTATCATAATGTATATTTAGTGTATAGCTCATGTATAAGTAATATACATTTTATAGTAGTGTATATTTTCTATTTTTTGACAAACTATATTGTATGATCATGTATAGATTCACTGATTTTCGGCTATTTTTAATGTAAATAAAATATGAATACTTTTTTAAAAAACTTTTTTATTTATATATATATATATATATATGTAATATTTCCCTTAATTAATAATTAAATGGGCCCAACCCAGTAGCTTATTGCTTCATTGAAGGAAATTGGGCTTTACAGAAAGCCACATGAAGCCCATTCATTTTTGGGAAAGTGGGCTACATAAATTTCTTTTTTTAGAGAAAATTTCATAAATAAATTATAGTTAAAGAGTAACTATGATAGATATGCCATTCAAAATCAAAAGAGCAAATTTCATAAATATCAAAGAAAAATAACTTATTTATATTCCTTAGTTATAGTTTGTTTAATTACGCTTCATAACCATGACTTCATTTGCTATAGATATATCCATTTATATATTTCAGTTGCCAATATACAAACATGGTAAGTATATACATTTTCTATATATAAAGATGTGAACATGTATAACTTATATAAATCAAATGTATCAACAAATTGAATACAAATAGTTAACAGATATAAATTGTTTATAAATTATACAAATCAAATGTATCAACAAATCTATACAAACAACTAGAGTAAATATATACAATTCTGGTTTATACGCTTAGGAACTAAATTATATAAATTCTAGCAAAATTAATTAACCATAACCACGTTCAATAGTTAATCGAAACTACAATTAAAGTACATAATAACAATTAGATATTTATCATTTCACATAATTTTTTCTGGGGTAGATGTTTGAGTAAAATTAAAATAACAATCAATTTGGGATCTTAATCTAAAGAATCGAATAAATTTATTATTTAATTTGTTTAAGTTAAAATTCATTTATCTTTAATTAAAGATCTAAACAAAATTTTTAATAAGGAAATCGAATCAAGATTCTGAATATTAGATGATTAAAATAAAACATTAAACAATTGTCCACTCATAATATCAAAATAATTAATATGACCATGTTCATAAGTTAAAAAATCGTTTTTCAAGTGATATGAATTATTCAAGAATCAAAGTTTCTTTTAAGAAAATATATCAGTATTTTTTTATGAAATACTTTTATGAGATTTCATCAATTATCTTGATCCTAAAATATTATTGAAAAATTAGCAATTTGAGTCATCAAAGAATTTACTAACACAACAACAACAACATTACCCCAATGCCTCAAAGGCTTCCGTCCACAGCCTGATCCCTATGTTTAAAAATATAGCGCGACTGTTTCCGAAAAGAATTTACTAAATAACATGAAATTAAATGAGGAAAACAATTTTTTAAAAAAAAAAACTGACAAGTTGCATACTAAAATTAAAAGTTTAATTTTAATTTAAGGTAAGAAGGAATACTAAAATTAGTGTAATGGCAGCATCCATTTATATACTAAAATCTCCATAATATTGCACATGATTCAATTATTGATATAAAAAAAGAAAATATTTTTTCATAACTCTCACAAGATCTCTTCCCCTCTCTCTATATATATAATATATGATGGAGATTATTTCACGATTATATCAGGATAAATATAGTATATCATATATGATGGAAATTATTGCATTGATTAACTGCTACTTCATAATTGAAAGAAGTGCAGATAGTTTAAAGAGTCATTTTACTTTATTTCATCATACCCCAAAGCCAAAAAATAGTAAATTTTTTACTCCATCCGACTGTGAAAACAATTTGAGTCACCAAAGAATTTCCTAAAATAACATGAAATTAAATGAGGAAACAAAAAGGATAAGAAAAGAAAATTCTGACAAGTTGCAACATTCAATCTTCAATCTTGAATCTGGTTCCTTATTTATTACTTTTGTTTATTATCATTGTTGTCAGCTTTTTAATTATTATTATTATTATTTAACTATTATTTTTTCTTTTCTTCATGTCTAGTATCTTCTATTTATTAGTCTTGATTTTGAGATAAAAATTTTTGGAAAATAGCTCTTCTATCTCTACGAGGTAGCTATATTATTATTTGCATTGTTTGTTTTTTATGTGTATGATTTTTTTTTTTTGGAGGGGGAGAAGGGGGAGTAGAATAGCGGGTTAATTGATAGGTTTAGGTGACACTTGGATTCGGGGTATAGTAGGTTTAGTTGGGCAGGGGTAATCTTGTGTTCGCAATATATGTCGTATTGTGTGCTACTTTACCAC
>JAOTQR010000097.1:2445646-2455787 GCA_025774065.1 Solanum ossicruentum | reverse complement strand
TTAAAAATAAAACAAAACTCGATGACTAATTTTGACACTAATTTATGAAGAGGCCGGACAAAATTGGGTGTCAACAGTATTTATTATTTAAAAAATATTAATATTTATTATTTTGATGAATAATTATTTATATACAGATATATTTCGGAGAGTGGTTAAAATGTTTTTATTTATTAATTAATATTATATATTAAGGTGTAATGTAATAATTAATGATTAAATTGTTTTTTTTTTACAATATTATTCCTTTTTTGGGTCTTTATCTTTCTCGGTTCTGACGTGGAAGCCTCATCTATTATAGCGTATTATTTACACTAATATTTAATTTGCTTACCTTTTTTTTTGGTACCTTTCATTTTACTTAATAAAACAAAATAATAGAACATTAATTGCTTGGATTTTTTTTAAAGAAATTATTTTTAAAAAATTGAAATATTAAAAGTTCAGTTAATCAATCAATTTAACGAGTATTCAATTCTTTATTGTTTGTATATTATATATTTATTTATTTTTATTTTTATTTTTTCTCAGCTAGATGTATACATTTTTTTCGATCAAACTTTAAATATATTTTGAATCTAAAATAATAAGAGTTTCACTAAGATTTCAATAGTACGTATGAAAAATAATCGTATATTTTTTACTTTCAAAAAAATAATATGCATTGCCATTTAAATATATTTATTTTTCAAAAACTTGATCAAATATTTTTTTATCGAATGTTCTCAAAGAGATAAACTTAAATAAATATCTTAACTATCTAAAATTAATATTTTTTTATCAATAACTTTTAACTTTTTAATGTATTCGCTAAATAAGGTAATAGAATATTTAAAATTAAATTAAGGAAAAAAATCCTTAATTTTTCATAGTATGTTCTTTTCAATCTCTCATTTTCTTTTTTTTTCTCTTTTTATCCACAAGGTTTAATTAAAGTGACTCAATGAAAAAACCTTAAAAACACAGAAAAAATGAATAAAATCTAAATATTAAATTATTGGAGAAAAAAAGTACGCACATAATTAATAAAACTAATCAATTCTTCACTTATTTACCATTTTTAAACTTCTTTTTTCATGTCAAAAGATAATTGGTTAATAAGCTTTTCATAATAAAATAATTCTCTCAAAATTTATATATTAACCATATTCTCAACTGTCAATAAAGTAGGTAAGACTAGATATTAATTAATTAATATCTAACAAATCTATTATTTTAATATTAATTATTATTTTTCAATAAGAATCAAGTTTGAAATGCTTTATTTAATCGAAGAATCTACTGAAAATCGCCTTTATATCTTCTAATATCTTATACTAAATTTTAAATTCTTTTGAAAAAAGTATTTTCTAATTAAATATCGAAGTTAATGCTATAGATTTCGAATATTCAAAATTTTGCCTTGTATTCATCCCTAAGCATATCACATTTATCCAATGCTAATAAATTGATTTTTCAATAGGTTAGTATAATACAACTCTATTCATTATAATTACAGTTGACATAGTACGATATATGGTATGCTATTAAAAATTTTGATTCAGTAATATCTATTTACGATTTTAAAAAATACGGTATCAGTATCATATTTAATTAATTTAATTTTTTAAAATTTGACTTAATATTCTGCAATGTGGTAAATTGGTAATCATAGATTGGCTAACTTCAACTTATATTTATCCATATTATAAAGAATTATGACTTTTGCTTTTTTTAAAAAATCTCAATTATATCGTACTAGTACCTTATATTTTCTTTGTTAATCGATCTTCCCAGAAAAACATTCAAAACAAATTAGAGTAGTCAACGTTGTAACATCTAAATAATTAGTTACTATATTATATCTTTATTAGTATTTTGTAGTTACACATACATGAATTTAATATGTAACTATATACTTCTGCACTACATTCAATATTTTATTTTATTTTTATAAATATCAAATACCATATTGAATATCAAACTTCTAAAATGCATATCAAATATCATAATATTTAAATTATAGTGTAAAAAAATTGGTTTCTATATAATATTCTTATCTATCCTACCACGCACACTTCTAATTATAATATTAAATTCAATTAGTGTGAAATTACATCAGTTATGGACGATAAGATGATTTCAATTTCAATCCTTGTTTTTTATATATAGTTTTACCTTCTAAGAAATAAATTACTAGGTGAGCGGATAATTGTTATAAACACTCAAAATCAAAATCGAAAAATGTCTGATTTGAACTTATTTGGATTAATAAAATTTAATTTTCTCAATTCAAAATTAAAAATTAAAATCAAAATTTTCATATCTAATCTAAATGACTCAACCCCACACCTAGAAAATACTCAATTTTCCCCACCTAATTTTCTTTATAAAATTTTAGCAATTTTTTTTCCCCATAGTTTTGATTTTTACAATCTAACAGAAATAAAATAAATTATTTCATTTTTTTTGAAAAGGGAATTTTATTTATCTTTAATATCTGACCGGTGCAGTTTTACACTATAAATATAGAAACATATCTATCTTCATTACTGTGAAACCTCACAAATTTTTCGTTTCTCTTTCTCTCTATTTTTCTTCGTTTTTATTGGCCGGAGCTCCGGTAGACTGCCGGTCGGAGTATTTATTGTCGGCGAAGATGGGAGCGACTATATTATCAGATCTCGGAATGGAGATTTTAGTTCCGGTATGTGCTGTCGTCGGAATCGTTTTCTCGCTCTTCCAGTGGTATCTAGTCTCCAAAGTTACGGTCGGTACAGATAAACCTCATTCCTCCGGAGGAGATAAGAATGGATATACTGAATCTCTCATTGAAGAAGAAGAAGGCATCAATGACCATAGCGTTGTTCAAAACTGCGCTGAAATTCAAAGCGCCATTTCTGAAGGTAACGAAATTATCATAGCAACCTTTGTTCTTACTGTTATTATACTTATTTATGTAGATTCTGTATATTTTTTGCCTTTAATTTCGAGTCTGTTACTCATATGAGTAAATCTAAGCACTGGTTTTGTGCTATTGCAGGTTATTGAAGTAAAATTTCTGTATAATTATTGTTAATTTCATAATATGGTTTTGTTTTACGTTAATTTCTGATGGAATATGCTGATTTATATTGTAAATTAGTTAAGTTTTTACTGATAGATGAAGATCTAGCTTCTATATTCATCGTGTGTTGTCATCATTATTAAATTATTATAGTTCTTTCTTGCTTTTGTGACACGTTTTTTTGTAGACTTAGACTTTAATTTTGGCCTTTACTCATTGGGAGTAATCAATTGCAAATTACTTTTACTTTTCCAAGCGACCTTTCTTACATGACAGTTACAGATCTAAGATGCCGTGTTAGGTTGGTAATTAGCTATCACGTGTCAAGTTTCTATAGCATAGAAGGCCACCATAGCTATCATCAGTATTTTGTATGGATTCTTCAAAAATGATGTTGCTGTGTTGGATCCTTCTAAAATGCAGACTACTTTTGAAGGATCCGAAATACAGTCTTCTGACATTTTGAAGAGTTCGAGAAATATAAGTGTCAAGGCTGTATAATATAGAAGGCCACCTTAGTGTTAAGCTATGTTGTTTGGATTCTTCAAAAATGTTGTTGTGTTGGATCCTTCAAAATGTACTATTTTTTAAAGATCCAACTCACACTCGCCTGAAAATTTTGAAGAGTTTGAGCAATATAGGTGTCAAGTCTGCTGATTTGAGATACTTTTTAAAGTATTTTGCTAATTATTGATTAAGATTAAAAGTTTTTATTTAATTAGCTTATGGATTTAAGTATTAGATCTGAACATTGTCTAATAACTTCATAGGAAAAGGTGAATATTGTCTTCAGATTGGATGCTACTGGGTTAATTGTGTAATAATGTTGAGCATTCTAGATAACCATTTCAGAATATTGAATCAGTTAAGAAAAGAAACTAGAGGGTCTTATTGTATCAAATCAGGGAGATCTGAACATTTTAGTCTCTGCCAATGAGACTACATTTCTTTCTTCGACTCATTTCTGTGGATATCTGAACATTATACATTCTGCCGATGAGACTGCATTTGTTTTGTCCGCTCATTTTCTGTGGCTGCCTTCACTAAGTGGAAAGAGGAAAAGTAAAAAAAGAAAGGAAAAATGGATGACAAGGAATGTAGTCTACTTTAAATAGATAACAAATAATGAAGTACAAAGTTGTACATTACTTGTTTCAATTGCTAGATTTTGTTCAAGTCCAATTTGCTTTTAACTTCTCTAGTTTGTTTTCCTGACCATTATTTGGAATATATTTGTTGGGAATTTGCAATATTAGCTACTTCTTGGTTAATTGTTTCTTCCGGGTCAGTTAGCGTAGATGAGGAACTCTTATCTGACTTTTAACTTTTGCAATGGATTCTCATGATCTTAACTGTTGGATCTATTTATACCACAGGAGCAACCTCATTTCTCTTTACGATGTACCAGTATGTTGGTGTTTTCATGGTTGCTTTTGCAATTTTAATCTTTGTCTTCCTTGGGTCTGTTGAGGGATTCAGTACAAAGGACCAGCCTTGTACATATGACAGTACCAAAACATGCAAGCCAGCTCTCGCAACTGCAGCCTTCAGCACCATATCCTTCCTGCTTGGTGCTGTTACCTCTGTGGTGTCTGGTTTCCTTGGAATGAAAATTGCCACATATGCAAATGCCAGAACTACCTTGGAGGCTAGAAAAGGTGTTGGGAAGGCTTTTATTGTTGCATTCAGATCTGGTGCTGTGATGGGTTTCCTTCTTGCTGCAAATGGTCTTTTGGTTTTGTATATAACTATCCTTCTATTTAAGCTGTACTATGGTGATGACTGGGAAGGTCTATTTGAGGCTATTACTGGTTATGGTCTTGGTGGATCTTCAATGGCCCTCTTTGGTAGAGTTGGTGGAGGGATTTATACCAAAGCAGCAGATGTTGGAGCTGATCTTGTGGGCAAGGTGGAAAGGAACATCCCTGAAGATGATCCTAGAAACCCTGCGGTATGTTTATTTATCTATTAGAATGTAAAGATTTACTTAAAACTTATTTCTAGTTAGCCTTGTTAAGAAACTTGTTTTCTAGTTAGTTCTTAAGTGTAAATAGTCTCTCAGGTGATTGCTGACAATGTTGGGGACAATGTTGGAGATATTGCTGGTATGGGATCAGATCTGTTTGGATCTTATGCAGAGTCATCCTGTGCAGCTCTTGTTGTTGCTTCAATCTCCTCTTTTGGTGTCAATCATGAGCTTACTGCTATGCTATATCCCCTTCTCGTCAGCTCTGTCGGCATCCTTGTCTGTTTGGTTACCACCTTATTTGCAACTGATTTCTTTGAAGTGAAGGCTGTAAAGGAAATTGAGCCATCATTGAAGAAGCAACTCATTATCTCAACTGCTCTAATGACTATTGGAATTGCCATTATTAGTTGGATTGCCCTTCCATCGACCTTCACAATATTCAATTTTGGAGTTCAGAAAGAAGTAAAGAACTGGTAAGTCTAAATCTGGCTATTACTTTTATAACTTTGTCTTGTGCACTGTTTGTGTATTGGTCTGCATTATCTGGGATTTGGTTGTGAAAGCCTGGAAGTTTTGTAAGCATGAACTGAAGTTGAAGATACAAGAATCTGTTACAGAAGGTTGAACAAAAGCATTTGCCACTTGAATGGACGAAAGAGCTTCACTTTTTACCTTCCTTTCCCCATCTTTATAATATCTAATACTGGGGCTCACAGGTTTCCAAATCTGATTTAAACTGCAGGCAGTTGTTCTTGTGTGTCGGAGTTGGTTTGTGGGCTGGACTCATTATTGGGTTTGTCACTGAGTACTACACTAGCAATGCTTACAGGTGGGCACTTATTCTTTTGTTGCCATTTCCTTAGCTTCTTTGGCTCTTGTACATCAGCAATTTAAGTTCTGTTCTATTTTTTTTCCTTTTCCCAGCCCTGTGCAAGATGTTGCTGATTCATGCCGCACTGGTGCTGCCACCAATGTTATTTTTGGCCTTGCCTTGGGTTACAAATCCGTTATCATTCCCATTTTTGCTATTGCAATCAGTATATTTGTTAGCTTTAGCTTTGCTGCAATGTACGGCATTGCAGTTGCTGCCCTTGGAATGCTGAGCACTATAGCCACTGGTTTGGCAATTGATGCATATGGTCCTATTAGTGATAATGCAGGAGGTATTGCTGAGATGGCTGGAATGAGCCACAGAATCAGAGAGAGAACTGATGCACTCGATGCTGCAGGAAACACCACTGCTGCAATTGGAAAGGTAAATTAAATTCGGTTCTACCCTACACTAAATAATGAGAGGTTTCGCTGGAAGTACTATATTACCTTGTGATGACAAAGTTCTTTTGTGTCTATAACGATGATAGGGATTTGCCATTGGTTCGGCTGCGCTCGTGTCTCTGGCCCTCTTCGGGGCGTTTGTCAGCCGGGCAGCAATTTCCACTGTAGATGTCTTGACACCTAAAGTCTTTATTGGTTTGCTAGTCGGTGCAATGCTTCCTTATTGGTTCTCCGCCATGACAATGAAGAGTGTTGGAAGCGCTGCTCTTAAGATGGTTGAGGAAGTGCGCAGGCAATTCAACACCATCCCTGGTCTCATGGAAGGAAATGCCAAACCTGACTATGCCACCTGTGTCAAGATCTCCACAGATGCATCAATCAAGGAGATGATTCCACCTGGTGCTCTTGTCATGCTCACTCCATTGATTGTTGGGATCTTGTTTGGCGTCGAAACACTTTCTGGTGTGCTTGCAGGATCTCTCGTCTCAGGTGTACAGGTAAAGAAACATATTGAAGATTGTGAATGTGTTTTTAAATAACTATCAAATGGTTTAAATATCTAATCCCGGATGAACTTTGTTCCCATAGATTGCCATTTCTGCATCTAACACTGGTGGTGCCTGGGACAATGCTAAGAAGTACATCGAGGTAAAATATTTCTTTCGGACTTTTCACTTGGACTGCTTTCATATAGGAATCACGTTTCAACCCAATAATTATGTATGTTGTCTTATGAATGATAGGCTGGAGCTTCAGAACATGCGAGAACACTCGGCCCCAAGGGATCTGACGCACACAAAGCTGCTGTAATTGGTGACACTGTTGGTGACCCTCTCAAGGACACATCTGGACCATCACTAAACATTCTTATCAAGCTGATGGCTGTCGAGTCCCTCGTGTTTGCACCCTTCTTCGCCACCCACGGTGGTCTTCTCTTCAAATTGCTTTAAAAAGCAGATGCAACTCCTCCTATGTCACATGACTGTATCATGAATCTATTGTTCCTCCTTCCTTTCCCCCCTTATTTCATTCAAACTTTTCCTTTCAAGCATTTTTCGTGTTTTTAGTAAAGCTAGAATGTGGGATTAGCATATGATGTTAGGTTGTGGAGGGAGATTATTCACGAGAATGTGCATTGAGATGATGATGATAAGGGTGAAATGTTTTTGCAGAGCTCAGAAGAAACATCAAATGTTCCTTCCTAGAGTAATCGTATCAGTTTTTTTCTTTTTTCGTCTCTTAATACCTTCATTTCCTTGCCCTTTTTTGGATATTCAATTTCAGAACTTACAAAGTTATGCCGTAAATTCTTTGCGGAACTTTTATCTTGCAAATTAAATACTACATAATTTATGTTCTAAGCTTTTGTGTTGCGAATCACATATATGGTAAGACTGATTTTGGTTCATATTTATACAAACATGTTCTCTATCGATAATTTATTTTAATCAATTGAAAGGTATATTGTAGTCCACTTCTTCCAGGCCTTAAATTTTGTATATTGCAGTGCCTAATTTTGGAGGCGGTACTCTCGAAGAAAAGGATATGATTTAAAGCTGTTTAGAATTTTTTTAAAAATTTTATCTTCATTATTTTATTTGCCTGATAACAATGCTTGAAAATACCTATGATATAGGGGGGGAAAATAATCACAAGATACAAGTTATGTCTCGCAAGGCTTAAGTTATATCTAAAATATATAACTTAATTTCTATAGAACGTATGTCGATGGAGGTATAAATTTAGTTTCAGAAAAGTAAAGCTATGTTTAAGAGCTTGTTTGGATGGCGATTATTGGTGGTATAGTTTGGTATAGTAATCACGTTTGTTTTGATTGTTTTATTAATTATATGATATGATATGATTTGGTTTTATGGTTTTATAAGCGCGATGCACTAGAACTTCTGCTATGCACAGGGTATGGGAAAGGACCTGACCACAAGGATCTATTTTACGCAGTCTTACCTTAATTGAATATTGTTTAGATTAGTTACCACATTCTGATAAAACTTATTGGGATCGAGTGCCATGTTTTGGCATAATATTAGGGGATTAGGTGCTACATTCTGACACAATATTATTGGTTCAATTGTCACATTCAGACACGATAATATTAAAGAAAAATATATTAAAATGACGTAATATACTCACTCTCAAAGGACCAAACATGGTCTAGAGGCTTGAGGCCTCTTATGTATTGTTGGTTGATTGAATACTTATTTCATTGTATTGTCATTTGTACTTGTTGGTTGTTGCTTGCCATCCAAATTAATAATTACAGTTGATTTCCTGTTATTGCTTGATGCATATTGATTTTTACTGTGAGTCGGTCGATGATACTTATTCAATACATATTGCCTTGTATTAATCCCTACTTATAATTTGCTTTGTTTTTCTTTTGCGAAGTACAACGAGTATTCCAACGATTTCAACTCGCCTTCAACTCTGACAATCTTCAGCAAATTAGGGTGTGGTGTAAGTTATTTCTCCTAGATCGTGTTGGATTCTATCAGTCATAGCATGATGTCTTTAGTTTTCGAGCACAAATTACTTTATTGTCCATTTTTGGATGTTTACTTTCCAGACTTGGTATTTAAAATTAGATGTCCTTGGTGTGATGATCTTTAGGTTGTGTAAAACGTTGTATAATGGACTTTAATGAGTTTTGATATTTCTTGTTGTTATAAGTTTGAGTTATCGCACAATTGTACAACTAACATACGTTGGATTTATATCGTTGGTTCACCCACCTAGGAGGTTAAGTGTAGATGTCAACCATGACCCATTTTGGGTCGTGACAACTTTGTCAAATTAAATAGTATTTGTTATACAGATTTCTCGTAATTAATTAAGACTACGTGACTTGATTATAATACTTTTCTCATGATGTGTATGACTTAAACTCAAATTACGTCAAAATTTGAAGATATTTACTTTTGCTAATATTGAAGATTGTTTTATGATAAAATGATTGAAATTCTTTTATTCTTGATTAAAGATTTTAAATTCATACCTTGAGAATAAAAGAAATCCTTTTAGAAATATTATTTTCAATAATAAATCGTACGATCCAAAAATTTAAATTAATCTAACTTCAATAGAGATTTTTTTTAATATCCCAACAGATTATGATATCATGCCTTTTTTTTCTGTTTTTTATTCGGTGCCCCAAGTTTACAGAGTCCGTGGAGTTTCGACTAAATTCGGATTGCACATTGTCGGACATATTCAGGGTTGACACTTTCAACAAAATTTTTTCTATTCCCAAATCTCGAACTCGAGACCTTTGATTAAAGATGGTTGGTTGTGATATCATACCTACATTCATTTTATAGAGACCAAAAATTTCCTAATAGAATTTAATATCCACCACCAACCAATATTGACTATTCAAAGTTAATTTGTAAGTATTTTTTTAATTACATAATCTTTTTCTTATTTCATACTTAAATAAAGTCAAAAACTTGATCAACCTACTAAAGATAGATTTACATGTAAATGCTAACACGTGCACTAACAAGCTACCAACAACAAGATTGTAATTAATAATAGCTTGGAAAATATTTTTCACAAAAATAAGTGAGTTCTTTATACACTTTCCGTTTCATATTAAATTAATTATTGGAGAATTTTTGATGTTTCAAAATAAATGAATTATTTATTTTTTAAGCTATATGTTAGAATTTTTTTTCAATTTTACCCTTCATTAATTAAGTACCTACGGTTGAGTTTTGTATGAGAAATAAATGATGCATTAAATCAGTGTGTAGAGTTTGAAAAGGGTAAAAATGAAAAAACATGATTAAATTTTATTTTTATTTCTTTTTCTTAATATGTGTGAAACTACCCAA
>JAOTQR010000097.1:2426151-2444676 GCA_025774065.1 Solanum ossicruentum | reverse complement strand
TATATGTAAAAAAATTTATTTTAAAAATATTTAATTTATATAATATTTTAGATAATACTATAAAAGTGGGGTAGAGGTGAAGAAAAGATGTATTAGTAGCATAAGCAACGTCAAAATTTGAAATTTATGTATTCAAAATTCTAGTTATTTGAATCATTGTATTTTAAATTAATAATTTATACATATTCAATAAATTTCTTGACATGATAGAGTTTTGATCAACATTATTGAAATCGAATGAATCCGTAATCCATATACTATCTTTGTCTTGATGAGAAGGCTAATATCTATTTTGTGAGTCTTAACATGTGTTAATTTAGTGTTGAAATCAAGATTTGCACGAAATTTTAAAATCTGAAAAAGTAAACATACGAAGAAGCTGAATAAGGTTCAATATTTATGTATATATACATAAAAAATTAATTTTAATTATATAAACAACGTAATTTTTCGCTAAAAAAAGTTGAGATGAAATCTCCTCAGACCTACCTAACTCCGCCTCTATGCATTATCACTTTTGCCCCCTAGTTATACCTAAAAAATAAAAGTCCAACCCCTTCATCTTTACAAAACCCCAATACACTAAATGCTAATTAACTAAATAGAGTTAATTAGCTTTATTGTTTAGCTATAAAATTTTACTTATGATTTTATGATCATGTTAAAATAGTACTAACTTATTTGATCAATATTTCAAAACTTGCTTAGTTTGAAGAAAAATTTTTTCATAACTGTTTTTTGGAAAAATATTTTTGAAGATTAACGGTTTACAACAACAACATTATTCCAATGTCTCAAAGGCTCCCGTCCATTGCGGGATAAGGGGGGTTGTTTGTACGCAGTCTGACCTCTATGTTTAAAAACATAGCGCGACTGTTTTCGGAAGAAGAGTAACGGTTTATATTCAACAAATTATTTAGAAAATACTTTTGCCAACAGTAAAACAATAATTTATACTTGACTAAGGTACTCAAGTATAAATTATCTCATTAAAACAAGTACTCTTTTTATCTTAATTTGTGCGACACCATTTCCATTTCGAAAGTCAAATAATCTAATTTTTTTTATCATGAATTCAAGTTTGAATTTTTTAAAATAAAATTTACATATTTAAAAATTATGTTAAAAAAGGTTATAAGTCACAAAAATTAATAATATAAAATATTTACAAAACACATAAAAAAATATAATTAAAGAATAACTTATTTGAAATATCAAAATCCAAGAAATATCATGTAAATTAATTAAAAACAAAGGTAGGGCTGGCCCAAGGGGGAAGCCACTGAAGCAATTGCTTTAGAACCCTCAAATTTGAAGGCCCAAAATTTTGTTTTATATGTTATAAAGGTATGAATAAAAGATATTAAATAAATTTTATATTTTTTTAATCTCTATTTATATGATTTTTTTTAAAATTTACCTAGAATAATATTATCTTTTCATATTTAATAAAAATCTGATTTTAAATCTCTTGTTTAATCTTAATGAGATAATTTATTGCTACAAAGTTTCTATAATGTAGTTTAGATCATAAATTTTATTTTTCTTTAAAATTATGTATCTGATCAAATACTTTCACATGAATTAGAGAAGAATAAACATTAGTATATAAAAAAGATAAAGTCACTTAGCCTGTTTTTTTCTTAGAGAGGGTCGGAACAATGAATAGAGGATTACAATGAGGGAATCAAATCCTTATCAATAAGATGAAAGTTTAGATGATCAACCATCTGAATTGCTATTAAGATTCTTTCCCCCATAAAATCTCTTATAGAGTTGATTATACCATTTCATTTACTTCAACATGAACGTGAATAATTCTAAATGTGTAAAATTAGTTTGACATCTGCATAGTGGTATAGAGTTGAGATTTTCTTATAAGAATAACTTACACAAATTCCATACTTGTTGGATCTAATTTCAATTAATATCAACTTTTTTCAAAATTATTAAAAATCCCTCTTGTTGATACAAACACGAAACTAGTAATACATGTCGAAAAGATAGAAATATTAAGAGATTTTACATATGATACATGAAAAAGTAGGAATTATAATTTATATTAATAAATATTAATTTTAT
This sequence comes from Solanum ossicruentum, assembly GCA_025774065.1. Lineage (NCBI taxonomy): Eukaryota > Viridiplantae > Streptophyta > Magnoliopsida > Solanales > Solanaceae > Solanum > Solanum ossicruentum. Next base: position 2,442,594 of record JAOTQR010000097.1, on the reverse strand, counting down.
ATCATTTATGAAATTTTTATAAACATAAGTCGTGTACTTTTATAAATTTTTCAATTTAAAGAAATTTCATCAATCGCATGTAAAGTCCTAGATTCTTGAACCACCTACCCCAAACCCAACAAAAAAGTAGTCTACCACACAACACAACACCCACTATTTTCCATTTTTTCTAAGTTTTCAACCTTTCATATTTTTCAATCCCTCTATGCTTCTTGGAAAAAGTCCTCCACTTGTCCAATTCTTCTTCACCTTCCCCCATTTTCCTCATGCTATAAATCCCTCACCCTTTTCCCCTTCTCAAATTGCTCCAATTCCCCTCAAAATCTTGTAAACCCCATTTCACATTTTTCAAGAATCAAGAATCAAAGATCAAAAATCAAGAATCTTTCTTTATAGACAACATTGTATTGCCCAAAATACCATGTTGTCTTTCACCCCACTTCAAGCCAAGCCAACCCCAACCTCCAATTCAAACCGTTGGTCAAATCTCACCAACCCCACTAGCAGCCGCCGCCACCACCGCCGTTTCTCTGTCTCTTCTCCATCACAAGTCAGCCACCCCAACCGCCGCCGGCTCAGTATCAAAGCCATTGATGCTGCACAGCCATATGATTATGAAGCATTGGTGTCAAATCAATATGCTCAGTCAGGTAGGCTCAAAATTGCTATAGTGGGGTTTGGTAACTTTGGTCAGTTTCTAGCAAAAGCCTTTGTTCGTCAAGGTCATGTTGTGTTTGCTCATTCAAGAACAGATTATTCCCATATTGCTAATTCTTTAGGGATTTCTTTTTTCCAAGATCCAAATGATCTTTGTGAGCAACACCCTGATGTTATTGTCCTTTGTACTTCAATTATTTCAACTGAACCTGTTCTTAGGTCATTGCCAATTCAAAGGCTGAAGAGGAACACATTGTTTGTTGATGTTTTATCAGTAAAAGAATTTCCAAAGAATGTTTTTCTTCAAGTTTTGCCTACCCATTTTGATATTCTTTGTACTCATCCTATGTTTGGACCTGAAAGTGGTAAGGATAGTTGGAAAGATTTGGCCTTTGTGTTTGATAAAGTTAGGATTGGTGAAGGGAGAACAAGAACAACAAGGGTTGATAAGTTTCTTGATATATTTGAGAAAGAAGGGTGTAGGATGGTGCCAATGACATGTGCTGAGCATGATAAGTATGCTGCAGGTTCACAGTTTATTACACATACAATGGGGAGGGTGTTGGAGAAGTTGAATTTGGAGACAACTCCTATCAATACTAAAGGGTATGAGACTTTGTTGAATTTGGTGGAGAATACTGCTAGTGATAGCTTTGACTTGTACTATGGGCTGTTTATGTACAATAAAAATGCTATGGAGGAGTTAGAAAGACTTGACTTGGCTTTTGAGGCTTTGAAGAAGGAGTTATTTGGCCATTTACATGAAGTGTTGAGGAGGCAGTTGTTTGGGAAGGCGGAGGAAGCAGGACATAGGCGTGTCTTAAACAAGTTGCCCAAGAATGGCTATGCGCTACCAGCTCCTCCATCAGATGCCGTTAAATCTCAAAACAACTGAGGGAATTCTGAATGTTGGTATGTCTGCATTTTTGTTGGTGACCTCTCGCTTTGGGATTCAAAGGATGTATTGTTAACACAATCTTTAATGTGTCAATTCCATATTAGCAATGTAACTATGCTGCAAGGATTTCTCATCCTGTTGTTTAATGTGAAGATTAAAGAGAATCACTAATTCAACCTCGGAGTTGGGATTAGGTGTTTAGTTGTAAAATCATCAAAAGAACTATAATTTGACCTGTAACGTCAATTTGATATTTTAGGAACAACTGTGGTAGGAGAGTGACTTTTGATGTGATTACATTTCAGATGTTGAAGAATGTAATTTAGGAAGGAAAATTCAGTTAATATTTATCTGTTTGTTGCTGGATAAGCTATTCTGTATTCCATGTATCTATATTTGAAGATGAGAGCTATTCTGTATGTGAAGAGCCTGTTAAGCCAGAATCTGTGAACATGAATATCGTATGCTTTAAGCATGAAGTTTTTGTGTTAGTCATGAACACTTGATTGTTTCTTATATCGAATGAGTTTCCATATTGCATTGTTTTCTGCACATACTATTCAATTTGAAGTATACGAGCTATTCTAAAGCACTATTTGGTAATTCAACATCCTTATGGAGGCAAGAGAAAATGTTGGACTACACAGTTAACAATGATAAACCATTGTTATAATGTCCAAGCTCATTGAGGGAAAAGGAAAAGGAGTTCAGATTTTGCATCCTCATCTCTTTGCTAGTAAATGATTTAGTCTTTTAGGGAGTAAAGAGAAGACAAGATGTGTCAATATCTTCATAATTTAATGTATACAAATGAGATTTAGGTTCAAACTTTGTCGGATTAAGTTATTTCTTCCCGTCTACCTAAGCCTTGGAACAGTCGAGCTGTGTGCAAGCTGTTATGGACATCACTATAATTGAAAGAAATTTGATCCATACAACTGCAACAGCTAATTTATGCATATCAAATACAATACACATGCATTCTTTAAATATAATGTCTAAATTTGGAGCTTACCACTTCTAAAATTAGCACTTAACACACACAATTTTACTCATTGCATGCATTCACCATGTGACATCTTTCTCGATTAAAGTTTGTCGATTTGCTCCTAAACTATTTATGTTCGCAGGTACTCTTTGCAGCAAGCATCACATATACTTAACAGATGCTTTCTTTCCTAATAAGAGCAGAGTGGAAAAACTGATCTACTCTTGGATCAGGGTTTTTTACTCTTTCTCAACTGAAAAAAGATGCAAAAACTGAATGATCTATGGATTCATATTGGCTGCAGGCAGTTGAGATAGAATGCTTCTGGTAGTTGCTGCATGATGTGTTGTTGCTTCATTTGTTGGTTTCTCAACCAAACAGATCAGAAGGTTATTAGATGAAATAGTTATCTATCACTTCTTCATAATATATATTGTTCATTTCCTTTTTAAGCTTCCAGATTACCTTTTGTCGTCTTCAAATTGTCGCAGACAACCTTGTGATACTTGTCAGTGATCTAGTAGATTATACTGAGATATATTTCATCATTTACAGTTACAATGCCTCTACCAAGACTTATCTTTAGGCATCTAGTTATATTTCCTGAGTTGATATTAAAATCTTTGTTTTGTCACGTAAAAAGAACTCCATGTTGTTCATCTCAGTTCATTCAAAGTCTAAATCCCATTCCCAGCAATTAGAGATCCCACTAGATGTCATTACTTGATGGATATTCTCATCTTGACTTAACTAACTTTATTATGTATTCATCAGCTATGAGACATTTCAGGTCAAGTCATTGCATCTCTTTAATTTAATTGATGATTTCTCTTTGATTTTACTATAGCTTGTGAGATGGAAATTAAATATTTGTTCAAGTTGTATATACTAGTGAATATGTAAGAAAATGTTACATCTATTGCATGTGACTTTGAATTGGCACATGTTCCAGGTTGGAAGCTTCACCAGAAGACTTTCACTCCAAAAGTACATGGGGAAAATGGAATATCTTGTCTTGGGGGATTTTTCTTTTTGTTGGTGGAGAATGTGAATTTAAAACTAAAGTAAATCATTGTTTGAGCAGTTATGCAGCTCAATATTTTATTTGTTTGTTTATTTATGTTGGACTTAAGTTCTTATATATTCAGAAATCTGCATGTTGCTGTGTTTTTAATTTTTAAGATGCTTTATCTTGCTTAGAGGACATATGATGATGAAGAAATTGTGGATTATGTATAGATGGTTGTATAAACCTGTATTTAGCGAGGGATCGAAGTCCTTCAGTTTTTGTTGATTTTTCAGATTTTAAGATCCTTCTCCAGGGCCTCGCTTACTTTGTAAGAAAAGTTGCACCTGGTGTGATCTAGCTGGTCAATGGGAGGTCAAGGTCCAAATCTCAATAGAGGCCAAAAATGTTTCAGTGATATCTTTTCATCTGCCCTTATGGTGTTTCTTGGTACTTTGTGAAGAAGTTGAGGTGCGTGCAAGTTAGGCCACACACCTTCAAAGGAGATAGGGTGAAATTTTGGTTTGTATCACAATTGAGACTTATATTTGGGACTGATTTTTCTATATAGCAGTGTTCACATTTCATAGATGAACGAAGAAAGAATTACTTGTATGACCTTACTGTCTGTTGCCTGCTGTTTGTGACACAGGGAAGAATAGTTCAACATAGGTTTGAATGATCATTTTTGTTACCTTTCACAGAAGAATACCAACCTGTTTAACATAGTCTTTACAACAACAACAACAACAACATTACCCCAGTGCCTCAAAGGCTTCCGTCCATTGCGGGGTAAGGGGGGGTCGGACGTACGCAACCTGATCCCTATGTTTAAAAACATAGAGCGACTGTTTCCGGATGATCCATGATGAACGTCGAAAGTTGCATTGAGTAACTGCTACTTCACAATTGAAAGAAGCGCAGACAGTTTAAAGAGCCATTTTGCTTTATTTCATCATAACATAGTCTTTACATTCTTGTATAATCTTGATTTTTCGATAAACATTTGGTGATACTACAAGTAGGCAACTGCACACCTGCTAGTTTAGGTATGACACATGGTGATAGAAGAATATACATTTCTGACACTTTATTTCTGCCCACAAGTTCTTGAATAGTGTTCTTATCATAGCAGGATCAATAGTTTCAGCCACAGCTATGCCTGAAGCTGCTCTAGCTGCTGATGTAGTTGGTTCTCGTTTTTATCTGTGTAGTTTCCATGAGAAGACCACGTGAGTGAACAGAAATTGCCTGATTCTTAGAATGTTGATCTTTTTGACAGTGTCATGTTAGCTATCATAGTCAAATCTTGTTACTCTTTAGAGGTCACAAAAGATGAATATATGAAGAATCCTTGAAGCCTCAAAAAATCTTGTTTCCAGGTTTGGGGCTGTGGTATTGGATCAGAAATTTTCCATCATGCAAATGTGTATTTCTCTCCAGATCCCACTTGTGGGATTATACTCGGTATGTTGTTGCTGTTGCAAATGTGTATTTCTCTACTCCCACAAGAGCCTATCTTTGCACCCAAACATTTATCCAAGACACAAGTTCATTGTGTGGCTGGCAGTGCAAAGGAGGCTTGCTACTGTTGTTTGGTTGCTGAAGTTAGCTATACAGGTGACCATTTCCAGGTTTCAAGGAGAAGATTACAATGCTGACAGGATGTGTAGGGAGATTGCTATCCATATTCACATTAGAGGGACTGAGCTTCACTGGCAACCTGTCCTTGGCCATCTCAATACCATTGCTTGATTTCTGTCAAGAAATACTTAGTTGGAATGCAGGCAGAAACATTTGCTTGTTCCTTATTGCATTTGATGTTTATTATCTGTTGTAAATGGAGATATTCCAGCCACATCTGCTGAAATTTGTCTTGCTTTATTGGACAAGGGCTATGTTGGAAATAACCTTTCTATTTTCACAAGATAGGGTAAGGTCGTAAGTACTATTCGCTTCCGACCCTACTTATGGATTTATACTGATTTGTTCGGATCGTTTGGTTGACAACATGTTATTTTAGAATAATTAATTTCGGGATAAGTTTATCCCTTATCTCATCACTAAGGCAAAAACAGTGTGATAAATAGTACAAGGATTAACTTGTATCTTCAACCAAATATGACATAAAATAATTCTACATTTTATGTCGAGATTATTATAACTTATAATTCACATCAAACAATTCCTAAGACTTTGCAGATAGATAAGGATGATAGGAGAATTTGTGTTCTCTAATTTTGTATTAGACTTATTAAAAAGATTACACTATGTATTAAAAGTAAATTATACATATACTTTCTGCGTTCTATTTTAGTTCTGAGGTATATTTAAAGTAATTGTCAGTTTAGATAATCAAGAGAAAATTAATAATTTTTTTCCAACTTTTTCCTTTAGCATTAGTTATTCTAAAATTAAGAGGCACATATATAGATAAAAATTTAATTATTTACTATAAGGAATATATTAGTCAAATAACACTTTTAATCAATTTTTTCTTGACAACTATATAGGATCTAGAGACTATTAAATTTTTGAGAAAATTATTAAAAACAACTCTGAACTTGACAAAAATTATTAGTTTTATCTCGAACTATTGTCAGTCTTAAAAACACTATTTTACTTGACTAATTAAACTAAAATACATTCCCGAACTATCACAAATGTTAAAAATATTCCTTAACTTGACAAAAGTTTAAGGTATATTTAAGTTCGATTAATCAAATAGAAGAATATTTTTAATACTATCAATGTGCCAATGACATGTGCTGAGCATGACAAGTATGCTGCAGGTTCACAGTTTATTACACATACAATGGGGAGGGTATTGGAGAAGTTGAATTTGGAGACAACTCCTATCAATACTAAAGGGTATGAGACTTTGTTGAATTTGGTGGAGAATACTGCTAGTGATAGCTTTGACTTGTACTATGGGCTGTTTATGTACAATAAAAATGCTATGGAGGAGTTGGAAAGACTTGACTTGGCTTTTGAGGCTTTGAAGAACGAGTTATTTGGGCGTTTACATAAAAAGTTGAGGATGCAATTGTTTGGAAAGGCGTAGGAAGCAGGACAGAGGCGTTCTTAACCAAGTTTCCCTGGAATGGCTATGTGCTCAAGCTCCTTCATTGGATGCTGTTAAATCTCAGAACCACTGAGGAAATACTGAATCTTGGTATGCCTGCATTTTTGTTGGTGACCTCTTGCTTTGGGATTCAAAGGATGTATTGTTAACACAATCTTTAGTGTGGCAATTCAATGTTAGCTATATAACTATGTTACAAGGACATGCTTATCCTGTTGTTTAATGCTAAGGTTAAGAAGAAGCATTAATTCAACCTTGGAGTTGGGATCAGCTGTTCTTTTGTTATTTTAGGAACATTAGTGGTAGGCGGGTGACTTTTGATATGATTTCAGATGTTGAGGAATGTAGTGTAGGATATGAAACTGACGTTTATCTGTTTGTTGCTTCATAAGCTTTTGTTTCTCAAATATTTATGTTTGAAGATGAGAGTTATGTGTTTTCTGATTTCTTCTGAGGAGAGTATTATATTGCTAAGACTGAATCTGTTAACCTGACTGTCTTATGCTTTAGCATGAAGTTTTTCTGTTGTTCATGAACATTTGATGTACAATACTTTATTACCATGATGTTCTCTTATATCGAATGAGTTTCTATATGACATTATTTCTGCACATACTAGTCAACTTTATGTATACAAGCTTGTCTGAATCACTATTTGGTAATTCAACATCCTTATGAAGCCAAGAGAAAATGTTGGACTAAATAGTTAACAAGTGATAACCATTGTTATGATGTCCAAGCTCACTGATGGAAACGTAAAAGTTCATAATTTGCATCCTCATCTCTTTGCTAGTAAAATGATTTAGTCTCTGAGGGAGCAAAGAGGAGAAGATGTATCAATATCTTCATAATTTGATGCATACAAATAAGTTTCAGGTTCAAATTCTAGTGGATTATGTAATTTCTTCCCACCTTCTTATTTTGAAATAGTCGAGCTGCGTGCAAGCTTTTTCAGTCATCACTATCATTGAGAAAAATTATTGCATACCATTGAAACAACTAATTCATACATATCAAATACAATACACATGCAATCCTTAAATATGATATCTAAATTTGGAACTTGCTGTTTCTAAAATTCACACTTAAAAACTCCTACAATTTTAATCATTCTATGCATTCACCATGTGACATCTTTCCCAAGCAAAGTTTGTTGATTTGTTCCTGAACTATTTATATTTGAAGGTACTCTTTGCAGCAAGCATCTCATATAGTTAACAGATGCTTTCTTTCCTAATAAGAGCTGTGTGGAAAAACTGATCTACTCTTAAACCAGGGGTTTACTCTTTCTCAACTGAAAAATGATGCAAAAACTAAAAGATTTCTAGATTCATATTGGCTGCAAACAATTGATATAGCATGCTTCTGGTAGTTGCTGCATGGTGTTTTGTTTCTTCGTGTGTTGGTTTTTCAATGAAAAGATTAGAAGGTGATTAGATGAAATAGTTGTCTATCATTTCGTCATTACATATATTGTTCATTTCCTTTGTATGCTTTCAGATTACCTTTTATCTTCTTCAAATTGTTTGACGCAGTCTTAAGATACTTGTCAATGATCTAGTAGATGATACTGAAACATTTGGTGATCGTTCAGGTTGGAAATTTGCACACCTGTTAGTTTAGGTATGACATTTGGTGATGAAAGAATATAATAGTCTTCTGACACCTTATTACTGTCTACATGTTCTTGGATTGGCTTGAATACTGTTCTTATCGTTGCAGGGCGAATAGTTTCAGCCATAGCTATGCCTGAAGCAGCTCTAGCTGTTGATCGAGTTGGTTCTCATTTTTATCCTTGTGTTTTTTCCATGAGAAGACCACATGAGTGAACAGATGTTGCCTGATTTTTTCTTGTCAAGAGTTGATCTTTTTAACATTTCCATGTTAAGTCTATATTAGCTATCATAGTCAAATCTTATTACTCTTTATTTCCTTACCTTAATATAGATTTTGGTGAAACATTGACAAGAAGGTAATAATGGTACATCTTTAGCAAGAATTTTTTCAACATCGGAAGATGGACTATTATATATAGTTGAAGATTTGTTTGTTATTAATTTGTTTGGTTTATTGATTTATTGGCATTAAGTTTAACTATTTAGTCAAGAGTGATGATCCATGAGTACCATTTTAGGTCATAAAAGATGAAGATATGAAGAATCCTCGAATCCTTGGACAACCTTCAAGGTAAAAGAAAGGGCGTTGCAGGAGAGGTGATGAAGCTGATAGCGGAAATATCAGAGTGTGACGCTATATACTTCATACATTCACAGCATCAATTGATCTTTTTCCTTGCTGGCAGTATTGAAAGTAAGTTGCAGTATTCCCAGCGTAGTCCCACATAGTCGGGTCTTAAGAAAATCGGGTTAACACATAACATAACTGGTTAACCCTACCTTAGAGGTAGAGGGGTTGTTTCTTCTAGACCCACGGCTCAAGGTAAAACAGTTCAAAAAAAAAAAAGAATGGAATCAAAAGCATAAGAAAACATTCTGAACAGTAACTACAATAAAATAATAAAATAATTGAAGTACAAGAAACAACATATAGTAACTGAAATCAAAGGACAAGGAACTATAGGAACAACACTATGTCTCCTACTTTCCTTTGAGAAACTATGTGTTACCCAATTTATGCCCCTTGTTGAAAAGACCGCTGAGAGAGTGAGATGTTGGTTGGCAAAACTTCTTTCATATGCAGGCAGACTTCAACTCATAAGGACTGAAAATCTTTGGAGTTCAGACTTATTCGGCCCAGGTATTTGTACTACTCAATAGGATCATGGAGCTGGTCAATGGTACATGTAGAACCTTCGTATGGACTGGCGATGTTGGGATATCTAAGAAGAGCCTGTGTGTTCCAGGAGAAATCTGTCTCCCTCTAAGCAGCAGGTGGACCAAAGGTCATGCATCTGACCTCTTGGAACGGAGCTGCAATCCTGAAACACCCTTATGGGCTATAGCAAAAATGAAAGACTGTCTATGGATTAGATGGGTTCACATCTATTATATGAAGAACATGACAGTGGAAACTTGTGTTATACCTCGGAATGCAACTTGGGTTATTAGGAAAACTTTTGAGGCTAGGAAGTACATCCTACAAGCACCTACCTACACTTCAGGGTGATCTTAGAGACAGGTTTGAGGCTGTGGTATTGATCAGAAAGTTTCCATCGCAAAAAATGTATTATTCTCTCCACAATGCCTGAAGGTATCCTGGAAGAGCGAGAACCTATCCAAGACCCGATCTTATTGTGTGGCTGGTAGTGCAAAGGAGGCTTGCTACTGTTATGTTGCTGAAGTTTGCTATACAGAACCCATTTCCAGGTTTCAAGGAGGGGATTGCAATGCTGACAGGATTCGTAGGGAGATTTCTATCTATATTCACATTAGAGGGACTGATCTCAAGCACTGGCAAGCTGTCCTTGGCAATCTCAATACCATTCCCTGATTGCTTTGAAGAAATACTTAGTTGGAGTGCTGGCAGAAACTATTGGTTGTTCCTTTATTACATTTGAAGTTTATTGTTTTGGTTCCTGTACTCTGTAGTTAGGCTCCATGTAATGTTGAGTCTTGTTCTTCTAGTTGTTTCAGTTTATTAAAAAAGACTGACTATTAGTATGGACGGATATCAAGACAACGCAGTATTACCTACTAGTACAACTGGTATATGCTGTAAATAGAGATAGTCCAGCCAGATATGCTGATGATCTTTGTCATGCTCTACTCGATCGAGGGTCCATTCAAAACCACCTCTCTACCTTCATAATATGGGGATAAGGTTTGCATACACACTATCCTTCTAGACCCATTTGTGGGGTTGCACTGGATGTGTATCGTATAAGAATTCGATGTTTTGACTTGCCACATCAAAGGAAGTTCTCATGCTAGGCTGCCAAATATGGCAGTATGTTCATCAGCTGCTAAAACTTACCTCCAGTGGATTTGCATCTTTGATAGGGGTATTTCAGGCTTCTTCACAAGTACTACAGCCAAAAGATGCCTGCTTCTGGCTAAATGTTGTGAAGTTTGAGGGATCATATAATTTTTGAAATGGCCATTTTGACCTTGATGGTCAATGGAGCGGAATGGATGTTGAGAATTCATATAGTCAAAAAGATTGTCGAAGATAAAGTAGGAATTCAAAGTTATGTATAAACATAAAAGCTCATTTAGTTGGTGAAATAAGGAATCATAATTCCCCGTAAGTTATAAGATCTTTTTATCTTATGTATGATACAATTTTCGCTTTCATGGTTAGTAATAATAGGATAGGAGTATTTTCATATCATGAAATATCAATTTTTGAGATTAAAAATGACACATTTGTCCTTCTTCAAAGTTTTTCTCCTAATTTTTTTTTAAAGAAAAACAAGGATAAAATTAAGAATAAAAGGTTATTTATATTTATTCAATTTAAATAAAACACATCTTTTATATTATGCCATATATCTCTCTCTTACTTCTCCACAAAAGTTCTTTTCATACTTCACTCATGAGACTGCTTGTAGTATTTAGATAAATATCTATTTTCGATCGAATAAATCAAATATCTGTCAATAAAATTATAAATATAATTATCGAAATGGAGAATATTCCCAAAAAAGGACCATAGGTCAATGTGAAAATTATTCATTTAATGAGAAGCTTCCACGTGGCATTGAAAAGATACTACAAATCAATTTTCCTCATTAATTTGGGGCCTCTAATTTTTTAATACCGTGGCAATTCCAAGTCCTCACTCAATAGAAATGTGGAAAAGTTGAAAATAATACTAATAATAAAAAATAAAAACCATGAAAAAAATTAAAAATAAAAGAACAAACAATTAAGAAAAATCTTTAAAATATCCTTAAACTTGACACGGATTATTAGTTTCATATATAAACTATTAATAGTGTAAAAATACTCCTTAACTAACTGAACTTAAATATACCCTGATCTTATAACAAAAGTAAAATACGTTCCTTAAATTCTTGCTAATGTTAAAGGGTGTTTTTAATATTTGTGATAGTTTGGAGACATTTTTAGTTTAGTTAGTCAAATTAAGGGATATTTTTAAAGAAGACAATAATTCAAGAATAAAATTAATAATTTGAGACAAATTCTAGGTATTTTTAATTATTTTTTCCATAATTAATAAAAAAATTGGTAGAAGCAAAATTCACCAATAAAATAGGAAATTGAGAAGACCCCTTTTCTTGATTAATCTACTATTTCAGAAATGATGAGTTTAGAAGCAACAAAGCTATAGTTTTTTGGACTTCCTTTTCATATATTTCAGGGATTCAAGAATTCTTGAAAAACCCAACAATGGCTAAACTCACAGTAAGAGCAGAAAACAGTAGTTTATGTCATTTTCCCCACTGTGGAAACCATAAAGTTTCAATCTTTAACAGTTCTTTAAGACCCCAAAGGTTGAATGTTTTAGCTAAGAATCATATTTTGAAGTTGAGAGTTTCTTGTAGCATCACAGAGAGACAAAAAGAAGAAGCTGCAGAAAAGCAGAGAATAGTTAAAGGGTTGAAAGTGAATGGTGAGTTGGGGAAGAATGGGGGTTTGATTTCAACTTCTGGGGATATAAAGGGAGAAGCTGAAATTGGGGATAAAGAAGTTGGTTTTGAATGGGGTTGGCCACCATGGAAGAATTTACCTCAGAGATATAAGCTTATTGGAACTACTTCACTTGCCTTTGTTATATGTAACATGGATAAGGTAATTGAATTCTTTTCATGTAACATATTTTGAGAGTTTAGGGGTCTTTCGTAGCTGGTTAGAGTTATGTAGGTATTAATAATGCAAATATTAGCCATGATGGAATCTATGTACTATTATTTTGTGCATGTATTAGATTCCACCTTGTGTAGATAGATTGCCTCATAACTTAAGCATGTATTAAACAACCCCTGAAAGGTTAGCGACTGAGTTATTTGCTGCTTTGTGATATTTCTCATTTTTTATCCATTGGAATGAGTGGGAGCTAACTTCCCTATGGATATAGAAATTTGTTTCAGCTCTTCCTTTTTAAATGTGAGTATGATCAACTTATAAGGTTGTTTGGTGAATTGACTTCACGATTTGCTCTTGCTGAGAGCTTTCCATTATGTTGTCAGTGCTAAAGTTATTTGTCATTTAAAGTAGTCTTAAGAGCTAGAATATTGGCATTTTAATCGACAGTTGAGGTGATTTATTGAGAAATGAATGTTTTGCTAAACTGAATTACGAAAGTTCTTGCCGAGAGCTTACATATGGGGAGTGCATGGATACGGACACATATTTGTTTCGGGTGTCTCCTGAGCCTGGTGTGAGTCAATTTATGGATAGCTCCAGTTGTGATGCAAACCTTGAACTATCATGGCATATATGTATAGCATGCGAACTAGCAACATCAAAGTTATCATAGCTGATCTTTGACTAAAGCTCTGTTAAGTTAGTACAGACTATAGGGATGTAACTAGTAGATAGGGCAGATCCCCATGACTTTGGTACTTGAGTTATCACTATCTAGATTCCCCTGGATGGTGAATTCCTCCTTCCTTTGCACGGTTGGTGGCTCGATGCACTTCTTACATCCCCCATTGGTGGTGGAAGGCAGGGTATAATACATCTTGCTAATGTTACAATATTGGTTCAACGTGCATTAGAAAATGCAAAATAGAAACTCTGAAACAACAAGTGTTTCTCTTTTGGTTCTCTAGTTTTCTATTGGCACTGGTTAGCTTGTTCCATGTAACTGGAGTTAAATACAACATAACAGGTAATATTGGTTTCATCCGAGGTTAGAAGTTGCTTTTACCATTTCTCTTGTAGGCTCCGGAGGAACTTCTCGTGGAAATTGGCATAACAAGCATATCTTCTTTTTTTTTTTTTTGTTTCTCTTGAAATATTCTTCTTTACAATAACTAAAGTTTGATAATTTCATTTGCGCTGAAGTTTATTTTACTGATAGGTCAACTTGAGTGTTGCCATTATTCCAATGTCGCATCAATTCGGGTGGAATTCATCAGTAGCTGGATTGGTCCAGTCATCTTTCTTTTGGGGTTATGCATTGAGTCAATTGCCAGGCGGTTGGCTTTCAAAGATATTTGGTGGGAGGTAAGTTTTAGGATTGTCAAGTTTCTGGTGTCGTGCACTAGACAAGAATCATTCTAGTTTCTGATTGTTGGCTAGAAGTATCTTTAGTGTATATGTCCTTTTACAAATTGGTGCTATAGTTCATAAACTCACCATATATTTTTAGGTTTAAAATTCTGGATCCCTCTGTGTATTTGTGCTATCATGAATTGATTGGATTCTTTGTATGGAGTGCAATCCTTATCCTGACTATTCATTCTTGAAATTCCGCGTTTCTGATCAAACAACTGTTTGTGAACGAAAACTAATTTTGCAAATGAAACTTTGTTCCTTAGAAGCCACCAACTTTACAAAAGATCTTCCAAAACAACAGGGGTGTTAGAGCATGCCAAGTTGATTGCTTCATCATTAATCATGCTTATTTGATTTTTATTTTGTTTGCAGTCGAGTTCTTGAAGTTGGAGTATTTGTCTGGTCTCTGGCAACAATGTTAGTTCCCTATCTTGCAGGGTTTATGCCTGCACTCATCTTTTCAAGGATCTTGGTAATTTGGTCTTTGACTTTTCCTAGGATATTTACAAACTTAAATGCTGTATTTGTACCTGTATTCACCAAAGAAGTATTGGTTGGTTATGTGACCTTGCTCCATGTGTTTCAAAAAATAATGGTACCTCGTTTTTCATAGACGCCGAAAATTACTAATGAATTCTTCTTCCTAGACTTATCATTTCATATTCATTGTTTTCCCAAGTATAGGTTGGGATAGGAGAAGGAGTTTCACCATCAGCTGCGACTGACCTGATTGCCAGGTATATCTGAAGTTTGAACTGAATAATTACTCAGACACATGAATCTGGACCATGGTTTATTATCTTACACCTGTTTTGGCATGAGTTGAATAACCCCTTTACTATGGAAATATTGGTCATTTTTCAGTTAATGCTTGAAAAAGTTTCTCAATGTTCCCTGTTGTATTTTTTTGTCAAATGAATAAAATGCTATTTCTGAGAGCATATCGTGCTTCTGAATCGGACTTTGCTATTGAACGGAAAATATGACCAGTTTGCAATTCGCATGCCAGTGGGTTCAACTAGTTGGGAAAGCTAAGACAATGTTAGTCAAAAGTCACTTTATTTTTGTAAACCGATATACAATTTATTACATATTATAGTAGATATAGAATGTGAAGAAAATAGAGATACAAACTCAGATGGTGAAGTCTGGAGTTTAAAAGGTAATAGTGGTGACAAATTCAGATTGAATTTAATTAGACCAAGGTAGATATATCATGTACTTCAGATCTCAATAGCCTCCGGAAGAATGACATCCATGGTGGAATCTGGAGTACTTATCCAATTATGAATTTAACATCGTCTTTTCATGCAACTTTAATATCTTCAGTTTATATTACGTTTACCATGTTTGTTTCGTCACTTTCTTGAACACTTACTCAGTTATGTTATTATCATCATCTTTTCTTGCAATTGTAATGTATTTAGTGTAATTTCATGCATCATGTATAATATATCACTAAATATTGTGTACAGGACAATACCGTTGGAAGAACGCTCTCGTGCAGTATCATTTGTTTTTGGTGGCTTGAGTTTTGGAAGTGTTACCGGGTAATTTTCATTTTAAAGTTAACTATCAGTCATAAAAATCTTATATTGATTTCTATCTTTCAAATGTATATGTCGTTCTGTGTAAGATTAACATTAGAATTCAGGTCTGGAACTTAGTTTTTGGACTATATCTTGTTGAACATATACCAAAGAGTTGATATTTTTCCTCAACTCTGACAGTCAGCTGCAAGACGCTGTACCTCTATTTTATTGTTTGACAAAAAATCTGGTGATCTGCCTTCCTTTTTGACTTGAATATACTTCATTGTCCTTCTTTTGAGGCTAGCATTCAGCAGCAATAAATTACACTACTCTTATCATATGAGATAGGCTTATTGCTTTTACTCTTTATGGTCTTAATAACTGTAGAAAGTGCAAACTCCATCAAGGAAAGTGCCAGTTGAAATTCTGAAGTTTGTAATAAAACCTGCACTACTTCTAAACAAATTGCTGGTCAAAATTCAATGCCATGTTAGCTGAAATTTAGTTTTACTTCAATACCTCATTTACTTAAACATCGTTGAAGTTCTTCTATTAAAGTGATTTGTTGGTCATCTAATTTTGTTTGAGTTTGCAGACTTCTGTTGGCTCCTCCACTGATCCAGAACTATGGCTGGGAGTCTGTATTTTACCTGTTTGGCTTTCTAGGCATAGCTTGGTAAGTTGGCCTCCCTTCTTACAAAAAATTAAGTAGATCACTCTACACCCGCAAACCCCCTAAATCTTGAGAACTAATTTTTGAGTGCCACCTATTTGTTGTTGTTGTCATCCCCATCTTTATAAGACACCACTTACAGAATGTTGCTATTCTTAGTTGAAGTTTTTCTTTCCTCTTTTTGTTAATCCGAAACTCCAAAGACGTAAGATAATTTGCTTTCCTTTTAGTATGCTTTGTTTGGTTCTGGTTTTCATCTTGAGCGTTATTCTATTGTTATTACTTATCCACTTAAGCATATGCTTTGTAGTGATTCCTGTATTGGTTGTCATGCCTGCTTTACTTCTATATTTTATCTTTTAAAACTGTTTTGCTTTGCGTTTGTTATTTGTATAGAAGTGGGAAAGGAAATATATCCCACATTGGTTAAGTAGAACATTATACTCTTTCTTCTAGCCT
>JAOTQR010000097.1:2413557-2426051 GCA_025774065.1 Solanum ossicruentum | reverse complement strand
TATAAAGGGCTTCACTTGTACATGTTAAGACACACAAATAAATATATCTTCTATATTTTCTTTATATGTTTCAACAGCGTTATTTGCGCCGAGGGTATTTTAGAAATAGTCTTTATACCTCCATAAGGTAGGAGTAAGGTTTGTGTACATTCTATCCTTACCCCACCTCGTGGGATTACATCGGATATGTTGTTGTTGCCCGTTTTCATCTTTAGAAAAAACTGCCTTTTGAGTTGCATTATACCTAACTGAATTATTTAGACATAAGCACATATAAGCCAATTCTAACTTGATGTGGTTATCTTTGCATATTTCAGGTTTTGGGGATTTCAATTGGTTAAAGAAGATCGGCCCTGGTCTTTCACAGAACCCATGTCTTGTGAGTAGAGTTCTTGTTTTCACTACCTTGTTGAAATTGTGGTATAATCTGATCTAGTCGAGTAGTTACAATACTAACCTAAACTTTTTCTGTTTTTGTATTGCTTTTGGAATGTGTTTCTAATTGCGCAAGCAATATGTTTTGCATATTTACAGGGCCACCATCTTTTTCTAGAAATACATCATTGGGTTCTTCATTGGGAGAGTTGGGCACCTCTCTAAAGGTATGTGTATAGAGTTGATTAGATATCTTTTGGCTGTCAGAATATAATTTATAATACAGAAGTTGATTTAGATGTAACATTAAGTATATGCAATAATCTATGAACCATTAACTTCTGTGATCTCTGCAGACTCCCATGTTCAATGGTCTAATAAAGTCGGGCTCTAATTTCTTGCAATGACTTCATTTGATTGAGAGAGAACTTTAGTTTGGTTTAGATTAATATTGAAGCTTTTACCAATTGAGCCTTAATTGTAGGATGTACCATGGAAGGCATTTTTTAGAAGCAAAGCTGTATGGGCGATGATATATACACATTTCTGTGGGAGTTGGGGCCATTATGCTTGCTTGTCTTGGCTTCCTACCTATTTCAGGTAAAATGTTGCCATGATTGAGCTTAGTATTACGAGACTTTTCTTTGTAATGTTTCATTTTTCTTGTTTGTTACGCTAATGCCATGGTTCGTAAATGTTGTTCTTTGAGAATGTGTGGTCATATTGAATGAAAATGGTAATAGATGGCTTTAAATTGGATAGCTGCAGATGGCAATTCAATTGGTCTTTCCTATCAGCTTCGGAGTCCAATTAAAATTACCTGCTTAGAAAGCTTATAAAGAACAAAGCCGATAGAGAAATACTGAATGTAGGGGAAGTAAACCTTGACATTATAGTACTTGGTGCTAACTCTAACAACAGTGTAAGAGTGCATCATGGAAAAGTATCCAGAGTATTCAGCCATTTTTTCTTTCCGAAGATGTTTTCTCCATTTTATTATGAAGGCCGCTCAGTGTTGGTTCAAGTAAAAGTGCAAGTAGATATCTCCAATTTATCATAGATAATTAGCTATGATGATAAGTTATTTCCTCAGTGTATAGAGTTAAAGTAGCAGGAAAAGGAATTCAACTATTTACAACAATCCATATTCTTTTTTGGTATGTTTATACCCGATATATTTCTTGTGTGAGTTGTGAGTAATAGATATGCACTGTAGTGGAATCTGGATTGGAGCAAATAGGAATAAATGTTATTAGCAAGAAAAACACTTACCTATGAATCAATAATATTTCTGAAATTATGGGTTCAACGTGTAATTTTTGTTTTTTGAAATTTTAGTAATTTTTACATGTACATCTATATCCATTGAAAATAGTGGGTTTGGTCAAACGCGTTGTTATCATGCTCCATTCGCCATGGTACAACCATGGACCTGTGGTCCTACTTGTTACATTACTTTAACTTGTCTCCTATATTCAGATATAAATATCTGCTGCATTTACATTTTTCATTTAAATGAAATATTTTTTATTTTGTAAAGCTTGATTTTCCCTTTTGCATCCCCTGCAGTGAGGAGCTGAACCTTAATCTGACAGAAGCAGCATGGGTAAGTCTACTGTATCTTCGCTTCCCATGTCTAGTTTGCTCTCGTCATATTCACGTGTATGTCTATCTACTCTCTTTTGTCATTTTGTTCCCTGTAACAATGCCTCGGGTAACATTACGTCTTCTTGATGCACTTTTAAAGAAACATCTTACTTCATCAAGAAAATGAAAATTTAACATTAAATAATTATCTTCTGTATTTTCCTACAGAAATTACCACTTACTTTTAGCAAGTTCCTAAAATCTAATCAATGTTAGACTTGATTTGTCAAGACTGTTTATGCAACTAAGGAATATCCTCACAGTATTTTTACTTAAATTTCAGGTCTCAGTTGGCCCTCCATTAGCTTCAATTTTTGTTACCAGCATCGCATCACAATTTGCTGATAGCTTGATTTCCAAAGGGGTTGATACATCACTGGTACTTAAAACTTCTCCTTATTTTCTCTATCCCCGGAATGTTACTTTCTCTGGTGTAATCTTAGTTTCTCATGTCTTTTTATGTAAGTCATAATATAAAAGATGAGGATCGGAGAACATATTGGTCATATCTTCTATACATTTTTACAACCCTTCAAACAAGAGTAGATAATGTTCGACTCCATGTCTAGAAGTAATGCTTGAAACATGTGGGATCGTCTGGGTTGTACTTGAGCGATTGTGTTCCATGTAATTGGAAGTCATGCTCTTTATGTTGATTGGATCTCCACCCTCCTCTACATTACATCCTTTGGTGTGTGGTCCTTCCCCTGACTCTGCGTGAACACGGGATACTTCTTGTATATCAACTGAATTTGTTAGATTGATCTCCTTTCAAAGTTTATTTCCTTTTATCACCTTTCACTTGCCATTGTTTCTTATAACTTGGAATATACTAACATCACAATGACAATTTACAAAACTTGACAAGAATGACACTCATTTTGACTCATCTGAACTAACAGGTTAGAAAAATTTGCCAAACAATAGCCTTTTTATCGCCTGCTACCTGTATGACTCTTTCTTCGTTGGACTTGGGTTTGCCTCCGTGGGAAGTAGTAACAATTCTCACCGGTGGTTTAGCCCTATCAAGTTTTGCTTTATCAGGTACTCTTATTAAATTGCTTTGATTGTCAATAGTTTTGAATTAATAACTATTAAAGATGTACTTCTTCCCTATCTGCTGATAATAATTAATCTTGTTTGATGTTTTCATTGTTGCAGGCCTATATTGCACCCATCAAGACATTTCACCCGAGTATGCAAGCATTCTTCTGGTATGTAAACACAGCAAGGCTGTACTCATTTTACCCGAGTATGCTGCTATCCATGTTTTTTTTTAAAAAACGCGACACCTAAAAACTGAAAGTTCTGTGCTGCCAAATATCTCTTAACATTTTTTGCTTGGAAACAAGTCAGATACTACTAAAAAACCACTATTTTCCCGGAGAAAAAACATAGTAAGTTCCCTACAACTTCAGTGAGAATCTCTTTCTCACCATGCATTTTCCCAGTGAGCTGGTTCGATGGGAAATAAGTGGGAAAATCATGTTCCATAACACAAATTTCCCACTTATTTGCAGTGGGAAAAACCTTTTGTTTGTAGTAGTAAGTTTCTACCCTGCCATTGAATTCGGAGTTTGTTAGTAAGTTGTTGATTAGCTTATGTCTATGAGTTCACTATAAATGGTGTACTGCTGTCATCATCATGCATAAATATGACATTGATTTTGTTACTTCTTTCTTGGATCCACTCCCGTTGTGCACAAACAATGACAACAACAACATACACTGTACTCCCACGAGTGGTGTCTAGGGAGATATTGTGTGTGTAGTCTTACCCCTACCTTGTAAAGTTAGAGAGGTTGTTTTTGATCGCCCCCCGGCTCAAGTTAAGCATAGTAAAATCAGTCGAAAAGTAGATACAATAGTGAAAAGAAAAGAACAACAATAGTAAAATTGAAGAATATGATGCAAGGAAGTGCTAATAATAATACTGATGCACAATCCTTACAATATACTATAAACTTCTTACATGTAGTCTTATACTAGTCTGTTTCCCTTGAAACTGTTCTTAGCCACGGAAGACGATAGCCTTCTGGTAAAGGCACTTAGGCGGATAATCTTAGTGCAGAATATTAATCTGATGTCTTCCGTGCAAATTCAAGTGTAGAATATCTTGGTTCCCACCTTGAGAAACTGTACATGCAGGGCATCACCAACACTGTTGGAGCAGTTCCTGGAATCGTAGGCGTCGCTCTGACTGGCTATCTTCTTGATTCAACTCATTCATGGAGTGTAAGCTGTCTCACATGCCTCCACAATACCCTCATTTGCCTTGTGCACCTGAAGATCAGTTCATAATTTAACTCCGACAACTTGTTTTTGTGCAGATTTCTTTGTTTGCACCATCGATTTTCTTCTACCTCACTGGAACAATCGTGTGGCTGGCATTTGCAAGCAGTAAGCCACAGAGCTTCTCGGAGGGAGATTGACCTTATTATTCAACGTCGAGTCCATCAGCAAGCATACATATATACTAACAGTTTTCAGCACAAAACATTTTGTGTACTAACCCAAAGTTTTCTTTTTTTGTATGTATAATAATCAGGACTGATAGGACTATTGCAATTTTATTGAAGAGTTTCCTACATTATGTAATGTATTTTTTGTTTGATAAGTTACATTATGTCAGATTGTAGTTATGATAAACTCAGCAGATGTATATTGAAGATCTTTAATAGTTGTGGTTTCATCCATATATACATCAGTGGCTTCTCAGAGTACTTTTTAGCACTTTTTTGTTAATTTCCAATCTGGTGTTTGGCACTCGCATTGGGGTCTAACTACAATAATAACATACTAAGTGGAATCCCACAAGTGGGATATGGGGAGGATAGAATGTACGCAGACCTTATGGCTACCTCATAGAGGTAGAGAGATTGTTTTTTGGGAATCCTCGTAATAAAAATCCATAAGCAAAATAAACTAGATATAGAAAAAAGGGAAGAAAGCAAAAAGAGCGATTGATAACGAAAAATATATGATAGTATGTAAATATGAGACAATTAATATATAAGATAGATAATGACGATACCGGATAAAAAGCCGCAACAAATCTTACTACCATGTTATACCCCACGGCCAAAGATCAACCTAACCCTACTAACCTATTAGTCTGTTGTTCTAATTCGCGACCTTCACTCCTCCCTATCTAAGATCATGTCCTTGGTGAGATCAAGTTTCACCATATCTTGTCTGATCACCTCCCCCAATAACTAATCCAAAGAAAAAATTAATGCAATGAGTCCTAATGCATTGTATTTTATTGTTTTACATTTTTTTGTTAAGATTTACTGTTTTAATCCAAAGAAAAAATTAATGCAATGATTCCTAATGCATTGTATTTTATTGTTTTACATTTTTTTGTTAAGATTTACTGTTTAGAGGAAGATAAAGTAGAATAGATATGCATGTAATATACATGGTCAGTAGCAAGAATAAAATGCTTATATTTTCCCTTAGAGAAAAAAATAGTACATGTATCCTCTTTACATATTCTGTGTATATCTTATTTGTTCAATAATCAAAGGGAACCCCTTTTGGCTCCATGCACCACTTAAATCATCAGAATGGAACTTTTTTGGCTCCATACACAACACAAACTCAGCTACAAGCAGGCAAAAGTACATATGGTATGTGTACAAATACAATAGAGAATGGCGCGATCGTTATCGCCTCTGTTGAATTGACAAATATAGGATCCAATGTAGGTATACTCCCAGATGAATCTACAATTAGTGCATTTCCATTTAGCAGCATTGTCTGGCTTTGTAAGTTTCCATCTTTTGCTGTTAAATGGTATTCTTCTCTTGTGTTTGATACTATTTTGCTACTTTTAGGCAGTTTAAGTGAACTCTTTCTATGTCTATGATGATGCCTGTGCTTTCGTTGATGTAACATAGTACCGTTAAAATCAACTCTGGCATGAATAGTGGTGTTGCCGTCAAGGTTGATCAACAGTAATGTGATACCTTGCTGCAAATGGAAGTTGCTGTTCTCAGGACAGATGTACAATATAGGCTATGCAAATAAAGAACATATTTGTTTCAACTTACAGATTGCTTCGCGCAATGAGCATATGCACGTATTTTCTTTGTCCCTGAGAAACTTGTAGATAAAACATTCCTTCCCATTAATCGGTGCCAGAGAAGTGCGCTGCAGCAAGGAAACCAGTAAGGAAACTTGTATTCCTTAAAAACAATAACTGAAGGCGACAAAACATATTCATATCCTCTCATGCCATGTACTCCCTTCATTTCAATTTGTTTCTCTGGTTTTGACTGGGAATGGAATTTAAGTAAAGAAGACTTTTCAATCTTGTGGTCTTAAACTAAATGTAGATAGGATGTACCAAAATGGCCTTTAATGATGTATTTAATATGTTATATCGGAAGTTAGAATTAAAGAGTTGCCAAAAAAGAAAAGAGACAATCTTAGTGAAATGGACTAAAAAGGAAAGTAAGACAAACACATTGAAATGGAGAGTGATACATAAGGGTTAAATAAGGGGCATTTTCGACTTTCTGTTATCTATCGGCAGCTCCAACATGAATAACAAGTACTGCTTTACCTGTAGTAATCTGGATTTGGTACAAAGGTAGTTGTATTGAGTAAACCGTAGTTTCCACCAATCAGTGTCTGTCGACAGTATGTCTTGGTATCATAGGCAGCTGACATTCCAAGCTGATCCAAATACCTATAATTGTTTCCAAATTCCAAACTCAACATTATTCAGGATAATGTATATACACACAACAGAGTTGAACATTGTATTTGAGCTTTATTACCAGAAGCTAAAAACAAAGGCATTTGTGACATGGTTGCGGCCGCTGTTGTAAGCTCCTCCAGCCTCACCAACCCAAGCAACCACTGAACTCCCAGAGGTCTTGAGGACATTATGAAGTTTGTTAAATGTATCAGCTTCTCCATCGAGATAAGATGGATCGAGGATTTTTTCAATAAGGTGTTCATCTCTTCCTAAGAATCAAAAGCAAAATTGCATGTAACATTGCTGATATGATGTCAAGATCACAGAACTGGATCATATTCAGGTTTTGCTATAACATACCTGGACCAAGGTTATATATGTGGTGAGTTGCCACATCTAATGATGTCCCGGCTTTGGTTATTAATTCCCTGAACCAGCCTTCATCAAAGAAACCTCCCGGTGCCAGGACCAACGGTTTAGATTCAACATTCTTGTAAGCATCTTGCACTATTTTGTGCAAGGCAATAGTATCAGATGCATATTGATCTGCTGCAACTCTTGTTCCAACTCCGCTACCACTCAATTCATTCCCTAGGAAGAAAATCAACAACATATGTTGGACAGTTCTGCTAAAGCTTTAACAATATGTTATAGTCCCTCCATACCAATTTATGTAGAGGTGTTAGACGGGCACAAAGTTTAAGAATGAAAAAAAGACTTTTGAAACTTGTGGTGTATAGGGACTAACGAAAAAAATGACAGATAAATTGGGGCGATGGAGTAGCATGGTTTTATAGACATGTTTTGCATAAAACTCATAGTTCACTAAGATTTTGTGGAAGTAGACAATGAAGTTTACTGTAGTCCTTACCGAGTTCCCAACCATGGATATCATATCCCTTTTTGACAGTATAACGTATAAGCGATTCAGCATTGCTTGGATCCCAAGCTCCTATGGATAAACCATCAGGGTTTACAGATCTTCCATAAAGAGCATTTAATCCAAAAATTATACTAGCCCTGAATGGAATACAAGTTGTTGATCAAGTTGTTCAGTTAACGAAGATAAACGACAACATCCGAAAAATTAAAAAGACGTGATTTTTACCCAGATTTATTAAAGAAGGCATTGAGTTCATCCCATCTAGACAAGGGAAGGCACCCTGGAGTGAAACCAAACATCTCTGTTGTGTTTCTAACAAATGAGACACAAGGCTGTTTGTGATCTTCAGTTTGGTATATGACTTTGTCTTGCAAAGTTCCACCCAACCGAATCTTTAATGGTGAGAAGGCTGCAACATATTATAGTGAAAAACATTAAGGGCTGCTAGTTTGCTGCAGAAACATAGTGATATATGAAAGCTCTTTTAAGTTAAAAGTTAAGCTATATCATCATACCTTTTATTGCATTGAGAAAAATAATGTTGTTAAGATCCTGCACTTAGAAGAGAGATGATTAGATGGATGGACACTACTTAGTAATGCATCATAACAACAAACAAGAACAACATACCCAATGTAATCCCACAAGTACGGTGTGGGGAGGGTAGAGTGTACGTAGACCTTATCCTACCTCGTGGAGGTAGAGATCTTGTTTCCGAAAGACCCTCGGCTCAACTAACACATAATAAGACCTTTCTAGTATGATAATTTTTCAAGACTTTAGGCAACTGACAGATACTTTACAAACAACAACAACATACCAGTGTAATCCAACAAGTTGGGTACGTAGACCTTACCCCCTACCTCATAGAAACAGAGAGATTGTTTCCCGAAAAAGGGAATCCAAAAATTAGAGCAGTAACAACAACAAAACAAGGTGAAATGGGGAGTGGTACAAGTTGTGTTCATTGTGAATCAAGAGAAACGTCACATGCAAAAACCAAATTAACAATCTTTTTGTTTCTATTTTTCATTTGACATATTGTTGTCCATTGTGAATCAAGGTATTCTTGTTTCCTTCTTCCTTTCTATTTTGGCTCTTTCTAGGAGTTGGTTCATTTTCTTTTTGTTTTTTCTAATAAATGAAGTCAACCAAACAAACAACTAGAGTGGAAAAGTGGAAAGCAAAACAAACTAACTCCAACAAATATCAACCAACTTTTGTTTTCTTTGGGTGGGGTGGGTAGTGGGTAGGGGAATCTCTTAGATCTTCAAGAAGAAATGGAAAGGGGAAATTCATGTTCATATATTCATGGGTGGCCAAGTAGAAGGCGGAGCTACAAGCCTGTCTACAGGTTCGAGTAGAACCTAGTAACAAACTCCGCATTTGTGTGTTTGAAAATTCACTCAAGATGTATTCATAACTTATCCAGAACATAGTAAGCTGTCTTTTCTAGAACCGAGAACCTATATACTCAAAACTTAGCTCCGACTCTAGCAAAGATATCGACATTTAACAACCCCATGTATTTAAAACAATGGATCAATAACTACAACTATAGAATCATAATTTCATTTATACACAATAATATTGAAGGGGCGGAGCTACAAGTATGTCCACCGGTTAGGCAGAACTCAGTAACATTGGTCTAGATTCTATATTTATGTATGAAAAACTTATCCAAACATAGTAAGTGTCTTTTCTAGAATCCAAAACTCATAAACTCAAACTCCCAGCTCCGCCCGAGCAAAGAGATCAACAACATTTAACAAATCATGTATTAACAGAGGACTAACAACTAACACTATAGTATCATAATTTAACAAAACTTACATAATAAGAACATTTCTACACAATAAAATTGGCACACAAACAGCAAACTAACATAAAAGGCAAGTACATTCAAGAAAACTATACCATAAGTGCATTACTACACAATACTACAACAACAACATACTCAGTATTATCCCACATTAAAGTCTAGAAGGATAAGATATAAGTTATTTCTGAAAGACCCTCAGCACAAAAAACATTCAAGAAAACTATACCACTAGTGCATTTCTACACAATACAACAACATACTCAGCGCAATCCCACAAGTGGAGTCATGTTTTCCATAGACCCTCAACCCAAAAAGAGTGTAAACAAAGCTAGCTGAAAAGGTAAAATACATTCAAGAAAACTACACCATAAGCTCATATCTACACAACAAAACTGAAAAACCAGCTAGCACAAAAGGAAGGTACATTCAACAAAATTACACCATAAGTTCATTTCTACACAGCTAGCAGAAAAGTGAAAATGCATTCAAGAAAACTAATTTACCAGATTCAAGAATGAAGCATGGTCCCAAGCACAAGTTCCATAATCACACTTCTCAGGTGGCCACCAATCCAAAGTAGCACAAATAAAATGCCTATCTATTCTTCCAATAGCAATTTTCCCATCTATAAACACAGTGCCTTGAGCTGTTGTTCCACTCACTCTTTCATTCTCTGAATACCCACAAATAAATCTCAAACAAAACAAACAAATCCACACCAACACTCTTTTTTGCAATAATAAAGAACCCATTTTTATCAAAATTGAAAAAAGATTAAAACTTTAGCTAAATAATATCAAGATCTATGCTTTCTTTAACATAGCTAGCAGCTCAAAATTGGATTTAGAACTCCTCATTGGAGGCTATTCAATAGAGCTTATAAAGGTAGAGTAAGGATGACAGCGCAAAAAAGAAAGCTTTATTCATAATCAGCCATTATGGTTCAAGAAATGATTTTTTTAATGTAAAGTTTGGCAAAGAAGTTTAAAGATTTGGTGTGTTATGTTTTATTTAGGAATAACATATAATTACACGAGTGGAGTGTCTGAAGAATGGAGTGTGCATGTAAATTTTACTTTTACCTTCCGATTAGAGATAAGAGCGGAGCTAAATAAGATCGATAATTTGTTTAGATAAAAAAATATATTGTTCGTACATAATTAAAATTAAAATATAATAAATATTAAATCTCATTTAATTTCTTTGTATGTAAAAATTATGTGTCCGACACTCTAAATAGAGATGTTGTTTCCATCTTCCCAATTTGATGATACGCTAAGGGCAAAAATAGTGAGTATTCAAAAATATTATCTTTTTTTCAAGATGAAAAATAATATCTGAAAATAATATAAAAAAGAACTATATGAAAGAACTTATAGAAAATTCAACATATATTATATATAAACAATAACAATAACATATCCAGTAAAATTTCACAAGTGGAATCTGATGAGGATAAATTGTACGTCTTCCTTACTGCTAGCTCATAAAAGTAGAGAATATTTTCTTAAAATTCTCAGCTCAAAAAGGCAGAAAATTAACATATATTATATATGAAACATAAAAGAAATCATTGAAAAATAGAGAATAATGTAACCATCAAGTTGACAGTGGGCCATTTTTTTGGGATTCTTTGCTTGAGGGAAGTGACAAAAAAAGAAAAAGATAAAAGGATTTATCAACTATTGGAGGGAAAAGATAAGTACTGTCTGTGGGACCATTGCTCTCGGAAAAAAAAACAAGTTAATGCATTAAAACTCTCGCTATACATATAATTTAGAAAAAGATCCGATCGTAAGGGTTTTATTGTGCGTAGTCTTATTTTACATTTCTATCAAAGACTATTTCTGATATTTGAACATGTGATCCTCCTGATCACATGACAACAACTTTATCATTTACTCCGAGATTTCAACTCTAACCAATATGTCTGCTGAATAAAAATGCTCTAAGTTATATTTTTTAAAAAATAAGTAATGTAATTTGTTGTTATGGAGGAAGTGCACTTTAAAACTTTTGTGAGATAGGTTTCCCTTTTAATGAAAGAAAAATTAGTGGGAAGGTAGTGGGGTAATTTGTTTGCCGTTGGTTCGCATTGTCGATTTCAAGTTTAAAAAAAAAAATTAGAGGATAGTATATATTGACACTACGCAACTGAAGGCAATTCCACTATTACACGTGAAAGCAGCTAATTCAACTTCCTTCCTTAATTGTTATTTGAACAAGTAAAAGTTCTGTCTTGGTCAATTGAAGATCCTGAACGCCCGAACAAGGGATTGGCTTTGGGCCTTTCCTGCGCAGCTTATGTGGAAAAAAGAAGAGGGATGGCATTCCATGCTAAAACCGGGGGAGAATCAACCCCTATTAGCGCACGACCTGGCCTGAAATGATATATTCTTTGTTGACAACAGCAACAGAGCGTGCCGCGAGCCCCTCCTCGTCAATCTCAGAGATCTTATCGGCAAAATATCGAAGAAGCGAGGATGAAGGGGAGGTCCTGTTGCTCACCCGACACAATCGTACGAGGTCACAATTCACCCAACACGATCTTTCGACCTTGGTTTCGTAGGAGCAAGTCAGAAAGATTGAGAAATAGAACCATCTGATTTCATTCGTTCTCAATAGTCACGAGATCGTGTTGTAGAGGGAAATGGGCATAGCATCCAGGAAAAAGTAAAACCACTTGACTGTAAGGAAAGGAGCGAAGCGTCAATGAAGCTCGACTTCAAGTATAGGAGTGTAACAGCTTTTGCTCCTCAGCCTACGGGGTATTAGCAGCCGTTTCCAGCTGTTGTTCCCGCTTAAATTCTCCCTATCCTGTAGGACTGACAGCCTCATGGGGAGAATGGACCAACTATGAAATCTTGGGTGGAAATTGCTTTTCTTTTAAGCGTAAGAGCTGCTTTTAACACGGGTTCGGGGAAAAAGATCCCACATGGAATATGGATTTGATAATAGGTATGAAATTAGTTATTTTATGATAATTTTTTATATAAATATATTATTTTTTATATATAAATAATTATTTTTTACTTTTGTTTATATAGTATTTTGTTCAG
>JAOTQR010000097.1:2387035-2404444 GCA_025774065.1 Solanum ossicruentum | reverse complement strand
TTGAAAGTGCCTAATAAATTAATATAAAATATTAATTTATTAATTGTGTATGAAAATTAAATGAGTTCAGGAAAAGCATTGTGGGGTGGTGGTGTAATAACGCTACAAATACCTAAATCAAAAGATTAAAATATACGAATAATTTTATTTTTTTGGTAATATTTAAGTAAATCAAATATTAAATAAATAAAGATAGAATATATTTTGAAACATAAATAAAATAGTTAAAAATAAAAACTTCGTAATTACTAATATCTTTTTTTTAAAAAAAAAAACAACTTGTAAAGATTACGTATTATTAGAAAAATATTGGGAAAGCTATGTCATTTTAGACAAGGAAATTAAATTATTATTATTTCCAACTATATGAGTTTTGATTTTCAAAATTTTTCCGACGTTTTAATATTCTCTTTGATTTCTTTTATCTTATCTACTATATGAAATATAAATTAGGGGCGAGAGTTGCGAGTTTGAGAGTTTGAGATCGGAAGATCACCTGTTCAATCAACTCGATCATCTTTTATGCTTTGTATCTTTAATGTGTTAGTTATTGTATATTTCTTTTAATTTATCCTTCACCGAAGCAAATTATTACTCTATTTCAAATTATTTTTTTTAATCTATCATTTTTCAGTTTCAAGAATTTTCAATTTAATTTTAAAAAGGAAAAGAGCCGAACGTACTGAAGCTCCAAATAAATACATTGATGACAAATGACAATTAATTTTCATCATACATTTTTTCAACAAACATCTTCATACAAATCCCACATTAGTCAAGCAGAAAATATTATGAAGATAACTTGACTCGAACAATGACAAAAACCATATCTAAATTCTAAAAAAGTTGAGATTACCACTGTCGATCGGACAATTGAAAATGAAGAGAAAAAAGACTCCAACAAGACAAATCACAAGAAACTATTAAGACAATTGATTGATTTTAGGTATAGATAGCTGAGAACGAGTAGGCAGGGTACGATAAAACCTATGAGACGACACATGGTTGTTTTTTAGTAGGGCATTTTTCAAGAGACCAAATGGACTGTCTACAAAGGGATAATAAGTTTTAAAAAGGTCTTTGTTATTGTTTCCAAAGCACAAATCCTTAACAAATTTAGGAATAAACGCGTCTAGTGGATTAACACCCTGAAAAGTGCATTTACTTGATACATCATTGATAGCCTTGCAACATTTATCACCAACGATACCAATGTTCATTGAACCATCACCTCCCAAAATCGCAGAGATCTTATAACCACACACCATCATTTCTTGCATCGCCATCCAACATGGTGGCATATCGTAAAATTCAGACAAGTCAGTAGACGGAGCATGCCATGAAAGCCCCATCGAGATCAACATCGAAAGAGTTGATATCAAAATCAAAACTGAACATTGAAATGAAGATAACAACATAACCATTTTTTTATATGTGTGTAAGGGAAATCGTCTGGTGAGAAGAGAGGATTGTAATGTATAACTTAGATTATGAAATTGTAATCAACATTTCTCCTTAAATAGGAGTTTTACAAACTTAGTGTAATAACTAATAAATTCTAGTTATGAATTTTATGTACTAGAGGATGAACATAAATTAATTGTCAATTGTTTTTACATGTCACATTTTTTATGTTGTGCCATAAATTAAATTTAGTTTTACAAGACACATGACTATTATTGTGACAACTTATATAGGTGGCACTTTTTTTCAAAAAAAGATTTAAATTAATTTTTGACCAAAGATATTCATTCATTAAATATAAATAACCTTTTTTCTTTCATAATTTAAGTGGCATTTTTTTTAAAAAAAGATTTAAATTAATCTTTGACCAAAGAGATTCAATCACACTTACATTACATTGAACTATATGAATTAATTATCATTAAATATAAATTACTTTTTTCAAATGTGGCACTCTTTTCTAATATTTAAGTTGATCTTTGACCCAAGAGGCTAATTCACACTTAGATTACATTGACTAATATTCCTATGGATTTATTATTATTGAATAAAAATTACTGTTTTATATTATAGGAGTAATTTATATGGCACTTTTCTCTTTTTAATATTTAAATTATGTGAGCTATGAGCTTTGACCAACACTGCACTTACGACTGAGCTTCACACTATGTCTTCGCCATGGCCTGCCTGGGGAATAGGTGTCATAGGTCCACTGGAACAGAAAACGATCGATTACTTCACAAAGTGGCTAGAAGCAGCCTATTATATAAGAAGTAAATTAAAATAAATAAATATGTATTGTATCATATTGATATTAAGATTCTATGATATATTACGTACTTTCTCTATTTTAATTTATTTATTTTAATTTTTTTAAAAAATATTTTTTATTTTTTGAAAATTTATTATTCTTTGTATCAAATTGAAATCAAACCATCAAATTAAACCAGATAGATTATTTTAAAAAGTAAAATTGAACTCTTTTTGCCATTTGCTTTTTGAGCAACTATTACTGCTTAAGTCCTTAGAAAGAGAACCAAATGAAAATGCATGCACCTTTTTTTTTTATTTGTTTAATTAACAATAATAAAATACTCGTAGTGTATTTTTACAAGTGAGATTTATAAAAGGTGGTGTGTACGAAGCCTTGTTCTTTTCTTGTGAAGGTAGAATGACTATTTTTAATAGATCGAGACTCAGGTAATGCACATCATAAGCAAGTATAGGGGTGTTTACGGGGTCGGTTTGAGTCGATTGTTGATCAAAACAAAATCAAACTAATTATAACATACATTTATCAGTTTGGTTGTTATCTATTTTAGTTTTGTTTGGTTATTCGATTATTAAACATACACAAAAATAAAAGTAATAATATATTCAAAACGGAGAAAAAGTGACAATAATCCATTCAAAATGAAAAATAATTAGAATGAATGATATTATAAAACTTTCAATTTTAGTGTAACTAAAGTCTTAAAATTCACCATTTTTACCTAAAAGAAAGAGATATTGACATTTCTAGTACCACCAAGGATTGCCGTAGATATTTATATACATGAATCAATAAGATAAATATTCTTATCTTTAGCATTTATACTTTCATAAGTAGATTAAAAAATAAAATTTGATGAAGACGAATATAAGATCTTCAATATTATTTTTTTTTATAAATAATGTATTACATATGCATAATTTATATAATATATAAATGTAATTTGTCGGTTCAATTTGATTATTATTTCGTTTTTTTGGGACAAACCTAAATCCAAACCAAATACTATCAATTTTTAAAAAACTAAAACCCACCCAATTCAACCTATATAAATTCTATTTATTTAATTGCTTTGATTCGATTTAGATTGATTTTTATCCAAATTGGGACACCCTAAACAAATATGACAGTAAACATAATAATAAAAAGGTCATGCTAAAAAAAAAGAGAAAAAAGAACACAATTTTTTTTTTTTTAAAAAAAGACAAACTAAGTCCAAGTGGAATGTTTTATTGAATTAACATTTTCCCATCAATATACACATTGTTCATGAGAATTAGTATTTGAAATTTTGCTAATGGTAAGACTAATAACATGATTTTCATAAAATCTTGGGCTAATGGCTTTATAGAATGTAACACCTCTAAGATAACGTCTCTTTGGTACAATCAAATTAGTATTATAATTCTTGTTAATGGGAAAATGAACAATATGATTTTGAGAATTTTGTGGGCTAATAGCTTTAAGGCTTACCACGAAATGCGATCACATGTTTCTTTAATTTTTCGAAGTAAAGATTAAAAGTCTCATCGACAATTGCAAAGTTAAGATCATTTTTAGAGTGATTTTCGATATGTCATTTGCTTATTTCTTGTGACAATACTCCGGGATTATCTCTAAGATATGATCTCTTTGGTACAATCAACAACAACAATAACATTACCCCATTGCCTCAAAGGCTCCCGCCACGTTGAAAGTTGCATTGATTGACTGCTACTTCACAATTGAAAGAAGCGCATACAGTTTAAAGAGTCATTTTCCTTTATTTCATCATACCTCAAATAAAAAAATAGTAAATCTTTGGCTCCATCTGGCTATGTAAATACTCTTTGGTACAATCAAATTAATATTATAATTCTTGCTAATGGGAGAACTAATAACATGATTTTGAGAATTTTGTGGGCTAATTGCCTACCACGAGACATGGTCGCATGTTTCTTCAAATTTTCAAAGTAAAGATTAGAAGTCACATCAACAATCGCAGAGTCAAAATCATTTTAGAGTGATTTTCGATAAGTCCTTTACTTTTATCATATCAAATTCTTCGTGATAGTACTCCGGGATTATCGCTAAGATAATTTGGTACAATCAAATTAGTATTAGAATTCTTGCTAATGGGAGAACTAACAACATGATTTTGAAAATGTTGTGGGCTAATAGCTTTAGGTCTACCACGAAACACAACCACATGTTTCTTCAAATTTTGGAAGTAATAAGGATTAGAAGTACCATCAACACTCGCAGAGTCGAGTTCATTTTCAGAGTGATTTTCGATAAATTCTTTGTTTTTGTCATATCAAATTTCTTATGGCAATATTCTAGAATTATCACTAAGATTACTGTATCTACTAAATGAAATAAGAAGATTAACAGCCTTGTTAATGAAAACAGTTTCAGTATTGGTATTAATTGTGGTTCTACAAATTAGTTACTATTTTGCTCGGAGTATTCACGATTTGAATAAAAATATATTAAATATTATTATTTAATTTTTTTGAATCTTCAATAAATCATAAACATATCATATATTATTTTTCAAAATAAACATATTATATCATCCGATAAAAATTCTTAGTTTCGTTAGCTAGCTTATTAGCGATTCTTTCGAACGAGAAGCAAAATAAATCTACTTTTACAACAACGTTACTCCAATGCCTCAAAGGCTGCCGCCCATTGTGGAGTAAAGGGAATTGAATATACGCAGTCTAACCCCTATGTTTAAAAACACAGCGCGACTATTTCCGAATGACTTATGATGAACATCAAAAGTTGCATCAACTAACTATTACTTCACAATTAAAAGAAGCACAAACAATTAACCATTTTGCTTTATTCCATCATATACCAAAATAAAAAAATAATAAATTATTAACTCCATCCAATCATATATCATATATTATCTAATCACATCTGTTTCTTGTACATCTCCCATGCGTCTGCGTGAGATAGAGGAAAGAGAAATGCTGAGGAGAAAGCCGAGCAAAATCGAAGTCAAAATCGAAGACAAAGAAGAACTTGAAGAAGCTCGCAAACGCGCCGCCCTCATCGCCGCCTCTTCCTCCACCAGCACCACCACAAGTAACGCCGCCGCGGCGGCTACAACCGGTGCCTCCTCTCTCCTCCAACACTTCGACCGCTCCACTGTCGATCCCTCCTCCAAAAATACCCGCATCGGCCTCAATTAATGGAGGTTGAAGTGAAGCTCCGATTGGCGGATTCAGCAGCACATCAGAAGGTTCTCTCAGTCCTCTCATCGCACCATAAAAGAACGCACCACCAGCGTAATACTTTCTTCGACGGTGCTGCCGGCGAGCTTAGCTCGCGCCGGGCTGTTCTCCGGCTTCGATTCTACGAGAACTCGGAAAATGTGAAATGCATGGTGTGTCTCAAGGCGAAAGCTGTAATTATTGACGGTGTTAGCCGAGTGGAAGAGGATGAAGAGGAATTAGATCCGAAAATTGGATATGAATGTGTTTCTAACCCTAGAAAATTGATGGAGGTAGATTCTAGGGTTTTGAAAAGGGCAAAAGAGGAGTTTCATGTTGGGGATGAAGGGTTTATTGGATTAGGTGGGTTTAAGAATGTGAGGAATGTGTTTGAGTGGTGTGGTGTGGATTTGGAGGTAGATGAGACTATGTATGACTTTGGGACTTGTTATGAGATTGAATGTGAAAGCTTGGAGCCAGAGAAAGTTAAAGCAATGATTGAGACATTCCTGAAGGATAATAACATTGATTACAGCTATTCAGAAGTCTCAAAGTTTGCTACTTTCCGGGCCGGAAAGTTGTCTTAGTAAGTGAATCTTGTACTACTTGATTAATTATTCAATATTACTGCATCCTCTTTGTGTCTTTTGTGATTACATGTATCTGAATGGTGTATCTGTGCATATGTGTGAAGTAATCTTGGATACACATGATCTGATGTTATGCTTAATATGTTGGCGAAATTCGTAAATTATGTGCATGATTAGTGTTAGGAGGTCGTTGATTTCAATTTTCGTAAAGAGCAGCAAGCTGCTGCAATGCCTGGAAGGTCTCATTACAGGTTGTTTAATGAGCTCAAAAAGGCTGTCGTTGCGATTGCCATGTTACACCAATAAAATAGAAAAGAAATGTGTCTGTTCTTAATGGTTAATGCTGATGACAAATTCCTTTTGCCTCTGCTCGTTTACAATTGTGAGATGAAAGCCCCTTCTTTTCCCATTCCCAACCTAACCCAAAAGTCATGGTATCAAATCCCATTGATTCCAAACTTCTAACAAAATCTACTTACCCAGTGGCACAGCCAGGAATTCGCAGAAGAAAGACTCTTACGCCAAGGAGGTTCAATAACTTATGTATAAATTTTTCCCTATGTACATGGAGTGACATTTCACGAACGGGGGTTCAAATGACCCCTTTTTGGCCCCTCTGGCTCTGCCCTCTACCAACAATAGATAGATTCAATGTACTGGTAAGTGCTTGATCTATCAAAATGCAGACACACAGCAAGTTGTTGTCCATCAAATAAGATTATTTGACAATAAACAAAGACAAAAACAAGGAAAATGAATAAGGTAACAATGCAATCCCACCAAGTACATCTTTACATAACAATAAATTTAACATAGGATACAATAAAATTTAAATAAGAATCTAACAAGCATTGTATTTAAATTAACAACACAATACAACAGGTAAAAACCATCCAAACAAGCTGTTTCCTAAAGCTGAGGGAGTGAGCGAACATGGCATCTGAAGGTTTGCCATCTTCCCAACAAATCTGCTTAACAACAATAGGTAGATTCAGTGTACTGGTAACTGCTTGATCTATTAAAATGAAGACACCAAACAAATGCCTCATGAGCATCATTGTTAAAATCACAGAGCTTGTAGAATGATTTATCCACCAAGTTGTAACGTAGTATAACCATTCCCGGAATATGCAAGATCAAGAATAAGACCTCTTCTCTTTCTCTCCTTACGATATTTAGCAGAGTCATGCCGTAGTAATGAAAATCTGTTGTCTCAAGGTAATGTCAAATTATATGAGGGAATGCAAACACAACATTTTCGACATTCACCTCGTACTTCAAGAACCAACCTGTACCATCCGGTTTCATCTCGTAGACTTTGTACAAAGCTAAGTTCTGGTGATTCACTTGTGTTAAGTGCAAATGGCCATAAGACTTCCCGAAATAGACAAATCTGTATCATTCAGAATGATCCCGGACTTCGGGAATGGGAACCTTTTCAAGCTTTTCTTGTTCCATGTTGAAACGTTTGTTTCATTCCAGTAAACTAGCCTGTACTCGAAACTTATATCGTGATGTCTAGGAAAGGTGGACCAGAAACTTTCTTTCTTAGTTTCAGATGAGTAAATCTCGATCTGGTGGTTCATGGGTTCCAGTTTAGAAAAATTTGGAGGCTGATAACTTTGTAATGAGGTGATCTCCATGGATCAAAGGCTAAACTCATCCCGATAACATCCCCTGAAAATGGTCTAGGAAGTGTGATGAATTGTTGAGAAGTCGAGTTGATGACGTAGTAGTTCTCGTTAAATGTGAAAGGATTATGAAATGTGTAACAGAGTAAAAGTCCATTGCAAGATTGTGAGATCATGATTTTAGGATAGTGATGATCATGTTGTAGAAAAGGGAACTTTTGTAATGGTGTTGGAATTGGATTTTCCAGGCTAAAAGACACAAACTCGTGATAAGGGTTGGTTAAAAATGAACTATTGTACAAAAAGGTGCCACTAGCAGGGCAGAAACAGGGAACTCTGAGACGCGTAAAGTGAGGACTAGAGATTAAACAACACCATTTTCGTGATACACATTTGCAACGGATGAGTGATTTTACAGGTAAACGAAGGAGGATCTTTGTCAATAGTCATTCATTAGAAAACACTAAATTTCTTGAAATGGTTATTATCTTCTTTTTGCTCTTTGGCATTTTGCATCTGTTGTAGTATTATGGAGAATCGAAATGGCCATTTTAAAGCTGTTTTTTCTTTATGGAAAAGATTGAGCTTGCAGAGAAGTTTCCTCCATTTTTGTTATTAGATTTTATTTAATTCCTCAATGCAATTTAATATGCAACTGAATTGTCAATGCAATAGTTTAACAATGATAACTAAAAAATTGTAGAATTGATTAAGCCTAGTTCATTTTAAACTTTGGCTTAGTACCCTCTCAGTTATAAGTGCAACTGTAGTGGCAATATTAGAGTTGAAATAAAAAGAGGGAAAAGGACCAAAAATATTCTTGGACTATTTGAAGCAGGTTAATTTAACCCTCCATTATGTCTGAGCAATATGGTGAAGTGGTAGTGACAGGATACACTTCTCAGTTGCCACATAATGCTTTTACAAAACCTATGGAAATTGCAGCTGTACCAAGTGTTCTATATTTTAGTTTCCAGCATCATTTGTTTCTCAAATCATGCTGGATTTCCTGCATTTTCTTTGGCGTCGTACATGTTTTGTTAACATAGTGAGATCTGAATGCCAATCTTTGTAGACATTATATCAGGCATCGATTCATGTCTCTTGTGGTGATGTCAATTTAGGTGACTAAACAGATAAATTTCTATTACACTGCAGGTTTTCCTCCTAGATGGTACCATATCTCGAAGGCTTGAAAGTTCATTGCCTCTAATATTTTGCAGCTTAAGTCTTACCATCTGTCATATGTTTGGTAAGACTTAACAGGCATGAAATAATATCTTGTGGTTTCCTAATCAATTACCCTCCTGCTGATAAGAGTTCCATTAAAACCCTCAAATTTTAGTTTCTTATTTTATTTTTGGATTACTATTTAGAACATCAACATCTTCCATTTGAGGAAATGGAGTATGAAGTTTAATTTTGGACTTTTATCTTGGTCTGTTCTTTTCCTCGAGCTGAGGTTTATCGTAAACAGCTTCTCTACCTCCAAGGTAGGAGTAAGGTCTACGTAGACTCTGTGAACTTTGTATCCACATGAATCTGGTTGGTTTGATCTTAACACTATGATTTGTTGACTAGATTTTAAATAATCAATAGGAACAATGCAAGAAAAGGATTTATACATGTCAGTTTGGACAAGAACATAAAAACTACTGCAATTTACTTCTCTTTATCATATCTTATAGTTGATTGATCATGCCTTACAACATAAAAGAGAAGTACACCTTGTTTGGATGTTGTTAAGTCTCGTTTCATAATATATCGTGTTATAATTATATTGCGTTGATGAATGAAAGGATGTGATAAATTGTATTGCTTTTCATCATTAAGTAATGGTCGTCACACATTGGCAATTTGAAGAATAAACCTACACGAAAAATTGGTTATGGGGTAAAGCTATTATGGAAAAGATATGGTAAATGATAAAAATAAGATTAGTGGATACTCTCCCCGTCTCAAGTAAAGTGTTTTAGTTTGACTAGATATGGAGTTGAAGAAACAAAAGGAGACTTTTAAATCTTGATTTTGAAGTTGAAACCGCAAACTTTACTAAATATAGTAAGAGACTAGGAGTGTGTAAAAATCGAATCGATCAAAATCAAATCGAAAAAAATATTATTGGTTTATTGTTATTGGGTTAATGGATTTTTAATGGTTTTACAAAAGAAAAATTATTGGATTGTCGGTCCGGTTTTTGATTTTTAGTATTGGATTATTGGGTAAATCAATAACCCATTAAGACTATAATAATTTACCACTTTATCCCTTCATAAATATTAATATTAACTAGTTCGTAAGTCATGTATTTGCTTGATTTTCAATGTATAACCTTTCTGTTGGCAAGTAAATTAGAATATGAGGTCAAATATCGCATATTATTAAGTTTAAGTGCTCAATCGATTTGTTTGTTGTACTGTATCTCATCGTATTGTCAAATTGTCAGAAAAATCATATATTTATTTTATGAGTATTTTTTTATTGGGTAAATCGAAAATTGAACCATTACGGATTGAAAATCGATAAAAATATTTTATTAATTTGTTATTGGTTTAGCATATTTAAAAACCGATAAATTGAATCAATAATACATAAAATCGAACCAAATCGACCGATACAAACCCCTATAAGAGACACTCTCTTTTGCAACAAACTAAGATGGAAAGTACTCATAGACAAGTTATTACAATCAAAACAAACGTTGTATTTAACCGAACAACACAATATAACAACCATCAAAACAAGTTGACACTATTCCCCCGAAATCGAGGGAGCGAGCAACGACAACAGCATGAGAGGGGCTTACCAACAATAGGTAGATTCAATGTACTGGTAAGTGTTCGAACTATTAAAATGCAGACACCAATCCTCATGAACACCATTGTCAAAATCCCATATCTTGTAGAATGACTTATCCACCAAGTTGTAACGTAGTATAACCATTCCAGGAATATGCAAGATCAAGAATGAATCCTCTTCTTTATCTCCCCTCACAACATCTACCACAGCCATGCCATAGTAATGAAAATCTGTTGTCTCAAGGAAACCTCGAATCACACGAGGAAATGCCAACACAACGTCTTCAACATTCACCTCGTACTTCAAGAACCACCCTGTACCATCATGTTTCATCTCGTAGATGTTGTACAAAGTTAAGTTGTGCCGATTCACTTGTATAAGGTGCAAATGCCCATAAGACTCCCCGAAGTAGACGATCCTGTACTCATCCTCCTCCTCTTCATGATCGCGGAATTCAGGTATGGAAACCTCTTCAAACTGCTCTTCATCCACGTTGAAACGTTTGATACATGACATATAAATGGCTCCATTCCGGTAAACTAATCCGTGTTTGAAATCTATGTCGTGATTTCCAGGAAAAGGCGGACCAGAAACTCTCCATTTCTTATGTTCAGATGAGTAAATCTCAATCTGGTGATTCGCGGGGTCCTGTTTAGAGATTGAACGTTGTAATGAGGCGACCTCCGTGGATCAAAGGCTAAGCTCATTCCGAGAACATCCCCTGATGATGGCCTAGGAAGTGTAACGAATTGTTGAGTACTCGGGTTGATGATGAAGTATTTTTCGTCAAACATGAAAGGATTATGAAATGTGTGACAGAGTAAAAGTCCATTGCAAGATTGTGAGATCATGATTTTAGGATTGTGATGATCATGTTGTAGAAAAGGGAACTTTTGTAATGGTGTTGGGATTGGATTTTCCAGGCTAAAAGACACAAACTTGTGGTAAGGGTTGGTTAAAAATGAACCATGGTACAGAAAGACGCCACTAGCAGGGCGGACACAGGGGACTCTGAGGCCCGTAAAGTGAGGGCTAGAGATTAAACAAAGCCATTTTCGCGATACACATTTGCATTGGATGAGTGATTTTACAGGTAAACGAAGGATGATCTCCGTCGATAGTTCTTCATTGGAAAACACTGCATTTGCAGAAAATGTTATGATCTTCTTTTTGCTCTTTGGCATTTTGTATCTATACGCAATGCAATTTTACAAGTGGAGTCTCGAGAGAGAAAAATATATACAGATCTTACTTCTATCATAATGGGGGCAGAGAGATTGTTTCCGATGGACTTGCATCTGGTGTAACAATAACAATAACATATCTAGTGGAATCCCACCAGTGGGGTTTCTTAACATTACCTCATAAAGATAGAAATACTGTTTTTGGAAACGACCTGTATCTGGTGTACAATTGTGGAATTTGAAATGGCTATTTTAAAGCTGTTTTATTGTGTTATTGCTGCAAAGATTGAGCTTGTAGAGAAAGTTTCCTTTGATATTGTTTAATTTTTTTTTTATTTTGGTGGTTGGATTTTAGTTTGATTCCTCAAAGGCAATTTAATATGCAACTAAAAAGTCAATGCTATAGTTTAATACATGATGGTTAAAAAATTGTGGAGTTGATTAAGCCTTAGTTCATTTTAAACTTAGTTTAATATCTTCTCAACTATATTAGAATTAAATTTAAAAAAAAGAAGAGAAACAGTCCAAAAATATTTCTGAATTATTTGAATTAGGTTAACTCTAATCGAGGACATGACCTTAGATAGAAGTGAGTGAAGGTCGCGTATTAGGATAGAAGGTTAATGGACTTGTTGGTAGGATGATGTTTTGTCTTGTGATATAGTAGGTTAGTAGGATTAGTCGTGTCTTAATATCTCATGTTGATATTGTCTGACTTATATTTATTACTTTTATTGTATTTATATATTATCATTGGCTTTCCACTTTAGTAGTTTTTTTTATATCTAGTATCTTTAGCTTTTGGGGCTTGATATTTGTGAGACGAGGGTCTTCAGGAAACAACCTCTTTATCTCTATAAGGTAGTGGTAAGGTCTGCATATATTTTACCCTTCTCAAACTCCAGTTGTGAGATCGCACTGGACATGTTATTGTTGTTGATGAAATAGGTTAGTTTTACCTTCCATTACGTTTCAAAAATGCACTTCAACTAGTCAGATAGCTCAAAATATCTTTTCTACTAATGGTTAGGGATGTGTAAAAATTTGAACCAGGAAAAATGATTTTAATTTATTGTTGTTGGGTTATTGAGTTGATGGGGTTTTATTGATTTTATAAGAAAAAATCTATAATCCATTAAAATTTAGGTAATTTATTATTTTATCTCTATATACATATTAAATATTAATATTAGTATGTTATTGGTCTCATCGCCTTCATACATTATCCTTCAAATTACACTTCTCTATGACTTTGAGTTCACAACTTCACATTTTACAAACGTAAAAATATTTAAGAATGATTTTAGATCATAAGTTTTGAAAATCTTCTTATTTTTTTTTTAAACACCGTGTTAAATAAAAAATTGATACATAAAATAAGTTGAAGGGAGTAAATTTATTAATTACAAGGAGATTTTTCATAAATGTCAACTTATTTGACTAAAAAGTCCAGCAAGGTTAATCTATTGTACAACTATTGCTTTGACTTTGCCTAATCATCAAATATTAGAAATTCAAGTTCAATAATTTAATATTATTTTCTTTATCAAAACAATTTAATATTGTTTTGTCAAATTTGACCAATTTAACCTTTAGATTTTTTTATTATTATATTTATTTTACTTTTAAAATTATATTATATCATCTACTATTATAATTTTGTTATCATTATTGGTTCAATTTTGATTCGATCAAATCAAATTAATAGTGATTGTTTTTTTTTATAGTGTCAAAATCAATAAAATCAAACCTCAAATCGATTATTTTTTTCTCGATTTATTTTGATTCATCAATTTGATTTGACTTTATTATTTATCTTGCACACTCCTAATCGTGAGGTGGTTCAAAAGTTGCAAAGCTTCTTGTTATAGTAGTCTTTGCCACTCAATTAGAAGCTTCTCGCATTTTGAGGGGATTCAACAATTTATATCTTTAGAAAAATAGTTTTCAAGATTTAAATCGTCTGAAAGACACTTCACTAACAACATACTTTGTACAATCTTATAAGTTTTGAAAAAGGTAAGACATACACAGGCCTTGCTTCTACTTTTGTAAAGTAGAAAGGTTGTTTCTGATTGATTGACAAAAACATGCACCAATTTAATTCCGCAAGTAAAGTTCGTGAAGGACAACATATAGATAAACCTTACTCCTACCTTTGTGAGGTAGAATGTCTATTTCTGATTGATTGATGATGATAACATACCCCAATATACTTTCACGAGTAAAGTTAGCGGCGGATAACAAGCAGATAGACCTTATTCCTATTGTTGTGAGGTAGAGTGACTGTTTTCGACAGACGGATAGATACTTTACCAAGTATGCAGAATATTAGTCCAATTAAATGTAACATGTAGCATAAGCAACAATCCACATGATAATAGTACTTTGTTCTGAACAAGGATAGTTAATTTCCTACACTGTCAAAAGACAGAAAAGCTAAAAACCTCCCTCTTTCCACTACATACTCTCCTCAACCATGATAGAGAAGCAGAATATAAACATCTAACAAACACTTCACTTTCTCTTTTTAGCAGGTGGCTGATCCTCATCTTCCTCCTCTTCTTCCTCTTCCTCATCACCGTCATCGTCGTCCTCGTCATCATCACCCCCCTCATCACCTTCATCATCGTCTTCATCATCATCATCATCACTCCCTTCGTTGCCATTAGCTGCAGGATCCTCCTCGGGATCTCCTTCTTCTTCGTCATCTCCCCCTTCTTCACCTGAGAAATCTTCATCATTTGCATCATCGTCGTCATCCTGATCCTCACCATCACCATCATCGTCTTCGTTGTCATCCTCTGTATCACTGCCATCTTTGTTCTCAGTACAAGGTTGGTTCTTTTGATAAAGTGCCTCAAAGGGAAACCTGAAATTGACACAATAGAGTTGTTGCATGGGATTTCCAGTTCAGTGATATCAA
Source organism: Solanum ossicruentum (assembly GCA_025774065.1). Lineage (NCBI taxonomy): Eukaryota > Viridiplantae > Streptophyta > Magnoliopsida > Solanales > Solanaceae > Solanum > Solanum ossicruentum. Next base: position 2,389,872 of record JAOTQR010000097.1, on the reverse strand, counting down.
GACTATAGGAGAGACAAATATTACCTTCTATCGGGGCTTATCAACTCTGACACTGGAGCAACGGATGCCAACTCTGGCACTGGCACACCATCCTTCAGCAAACATCCTGCCTGAAATCCAAAAACTTCCTTAAAAGGGATATAGGCAAAAATTTGAGTAACGACAAATCTCCAATCAGTGCACCGTAAGATTAATGATGTGTAGCAGAAAACACAAAGTTACAGACAGAATTCAAGGTAAAAGTCAAAAAGCAAATCAGATCTTCAAGGCTTGTGAGTGCAAGTACACAGGTATAATTATGTTTCAAAAAGGCATTAAACATAGGAAATGCCCACTTACATAAAAACTATTTAGCATTACATTTATGGCAGCGACAAATATCTTGGAAAGAAGATGACTCATCACAATAAAACATGAAGCTATCTTCGAAGAAACAGTTCCAAGCCAGAAATATTCCCGAACAGCAGAACAAGATACAGTAAAATGACACAAATAGCAGAAAATAGAACTAGAAAACTATATTTAGACTTGCACATTTCAATGTTCCAAATGCTAGTCTGATCTGTGCATGTTTTCAAATATATGAGCAACAATTCTAGCACAAACGTTCTCGATGCTAATTCTTGCATAGTCTTTCTAAATGTCATGATAGTTTACTTTAAAGAACTCTCTTCAACTTTCTTTTTGATAAGGTAGGTTAAAACCATTGTTTCAACCAACTTCTACACTTCTAATCCTTAAACCTGATCATAACAAACAGCGGTGCATGAATTATAGGGGATTAGAACAGAACACCTACTGGTGAACACCACATAGATGCATCTGAATCATATAGAAAAAGCACACAAAACACCTATGTTGCTCCGACTCTTCAAAAATATCAATGGATGCGTGTCGGATCCTCCAAAAATAGTGTAGTTTTGCAGGACCCAACACAAGTGCAGCAACACTATTGGAGAGTCCGAGCAACTTAGCAAAACACCTATATACTACATCAAATGTTGACAAGGAGATTCTTTCTCACAAGAGGCTTCGTACGGTTAGGATGTGAATAATGTAAATCAGCTTTGAGATGCTACTAGACTCTTTTTTTAATAACCATAGTATTTGAGCTAGCTTACTTGCACCTCGACGTTCCACCCTGTACCTACATCCTCCGCACTAGGTAACTCCCTCTAAGACTTAAGGCAGATGGGGGAGAGGGAGAGGCGGTACTGAATATTTTCAGTAGTTAATGACAAAGCAACAAACACAACCATGTTCAAATTTTCATCAAACATTGTAGACCAGCACAGCTAGAAATTTTCGTAACATTAATAGCCTCACAACAAGCAAGGTTGACAAGACTCAACACAGGATTGACCTTTTGTTAATAGCTTCACATACCTTTCCTTCACAATCCTCTATTTTTTTGACCTCTGCAACATCATGACGAGGTGAAATTGTTTGTGGTAATAGCCCAGGATTACCTCTAAGATAAGGCCTTAATGGAACTTTCATAAGCTCTGGTCGTACTGACATGACCATACATGTCATCATGAAGAAGAAAACATGGAGTGACATGGCGTATCTTGACACCATTTTCACTGATAGAACTAGTAAAAGATATTTTCCACTATGGGGCTTAAATACAGCAGATTCACATCAAGAAGGGTGGAGAATAGTTACAAATGCTTGAATTTGGCATTGACATTCAATGCTGGTTTAAGAATAAGTTACTTCATGTTTGGAACATTTATTAGTTTACTAAATGAAATACAAGTAACAGCTTGTTAATGAAACAGTTTCAACATTCATGAATTCAAATAAATCATGATTTTACAAGTTGTTCTTTTGATGGTAAGAGTCAAAAAGTTGCAAGATCTGACTACTATACTCGGAGTATTCCCACATTATAAGGTCCGAGGAGGACAAAGCGTACGCAGACCTTACCCCTGCACCTTGAAGGTAGAGAGATTGTTTCCGATAGACCCTCAACAAGATCTGACTATTAAGTGTATAAGCAAAAGTTTTCTAAACCTAATCAACTAAATCTAGACAATTTAAAGGTGAAGGTCTGAAAAACCACAATGGGACAATCTAATTATTACCACCTTGCAAAGGTAGAGAGTCTGTTTCTAATAGATCCTCCACCCAAGTAAAACATATCAACAGCAAAAAAAAAAAAAAGAACATGAAAAGCAAATACAAACCACGCTGAAAACAATGAAGAATAACACAGCAGCATAACAATGAAGAAATAAACTGAATTCTCCATTAAACAACTACTTAAAAAAGAACACAGTCCATATACACAACTTCAAGAGCACAACAAGAAGCACATAACACATGAAAATGAAATGAAACAGCTAAATTATCAACTATGAAACCTCAATAACCCAACAAAGAACCAAAAAAAGGACCCCAAAGAACAAGAACATATTTTGGTCAGTGGGGGTGGACTCAAATACAAAACCACACTCAACAGAAGCATAAAAATCAGAACTTTTCAAGAAATATAAACCCCACAGCATAAAAATCAAAACTTTTCAAGAAAACAAAAGGGGAAAGGTGTGTTATTTATACCACCATGAGCAGAGAAGCAACAGATCTCTGAGTAACCAAAAGGGTCTCAGCAACAACAGCTTCAAGAACAGAGTTCATCACTATTTTCCCAAAAGCTACTACATCAGAGCTGAAATTATTCACCTCCATTTTCCTCAAAAAAAAACCCAAAATTTCCTTTTTTTTCAAGAAAAAGAGAAAACAAGAAAGAGAGTAACAGAGAAACAAACAAAAAATTTTGAAAAGAGTAAGTTGAAAGATTTGGAAGAGAGATGAGGAGAGAGCTTTCTGGG
>JAOTQR010000097.1:2367441-2381960 GCA_025774065.1 Solanum ossicruentum | reverse complement strand
TAGCAGTTAGTCAATGCAACTTTCGACGCTCATCATGGGTCATCCGGAAACAGTCGCACTATGTTTTTAAACATAGGAGTCAGACTGTATACATCCGACCCCTCCTTACCCCGCAATGGGCGGGAGCCTTTGAGGCATTGGGGTAATGTTGATAATGTTGATGTGTTGATCACATAGATGCTCTAGTTCTCCATTCCTATTTTGCTATGGATAACTTGGCAAGTAACATCATCTCAATAATTTTTTGTGACTATAAATACATGCCTTACATGCCATATAGTAATCATCACAACAAAAATTAAAGAAGAGTACTAGTCTTATATGAAGAAAAGAGTCATATTTTGTTTAGTAATATTTACTTAAAAGGTTGATCTTTTATTGGTTGGTTTCAGGCAGTCTCCTTAGCTACCTTGACATGCTCTTTTCTTTCATGAAAGATTGTCACTACTAAAAAATTATTAAAAATCGAACTCAAAAGGTTGACTGTTTTTATCGATTAAAATTTATCGATCTTCGAAGAGAAGAGAGGCCTAGCATGAATAGGAGAGTTTTATTTGATAGCCAAGGATGACTTGCCTGCACCACTTGGAAAGGTCTTTACATGCACCATAATATATTTGATGGTCATGTGACCTTGCTTTCTTGGTTTCAGGCAGGCCATCTTGGCTAACTTAACAAGCTCTTTTCTTTCATGCTAGGCCTTCTCTTCTTTGATTGTTTCTTAGACAGCATTATAATCATCATCCTGAGGAAAATACACCTTATGTCGTACGTTCTGGGCTTGGAAGAAACGCCTTGAACTCGATGTTTTCAAACTATTCTTCTATTACCTACTTGACTTGTATTTATAATATTTTTTCAAGTGCTTTGCCATTTCTTCACAGTCAAAACAAGCTCAAATGGACTAGTGCTCAAGTGGAATTTCCACTCTCATCGCACTCGAATGGATATTTCTAGCAATCTTCAGTAAAATGTTCGTAATTTTATGTAAAAGTATTGAAAGGACAAACAATTTAAAGCATTGGAAACTAGATTAAAGGGCTTTCATTTGATATACAAGTCACAAACTTATTTTTTTGTATGTAGGGAGATATATAATCCATTGAAGTTAGGTTGTGTGAGACTGTATAATCATTTTTTTTAAAATTTAAACCTATTAAAAATAATAATAAAAGGATAGAGGTCTAGTTTCCCACCAATAGTTTCTTCTTGTAACAAACTTTTTTATCTAATGGTCTCCAAGGAATTCAAAATAGTTGGGAGTTGAATTTGTAGCTAGTTCGAAGGTGAGTTAAGCAGTATTGAATTTTGCATACATAATATTATATTTGATGGTTAACTAGAAAGTAAATTATTCACGTATAAAAGTAATTTTGTGTTTGATTTGGTATTTAAAAATCAGCATAATCTCTCGCCCATCTCCTCCACTCTCTATAATACATATACAAATGGTAATAGTCAATAATACAAATATAAATGATAACTTTTAACTATACAAATCATTTTCAGTAATAAAAATACAAATGACCTTGTCTATAATTCGAAATACAAATGATATCTCTCAAAATACAAATATAAATGGTAACTTTTTCAAAGTAACATATGATAAGAGATACAAATATAAATACAAACACACAAGACGATAAATATATTGACACATAATACAATTTGTTATGTGAAGCAACATGATACAATTGTATTCATTAATTCAAATTATATAATGTGTTAATACACTTAAAATATGTTACAACTTGCAATACAATTGTATTCATTATTACACTCGACACCATTGATTTGTATTAATGAATACAATAGTTTTTTACATAGTTATATTAATGATTGATAGAAATCAATTATATTCGTGATACAATTATCGATTAATATCAATATACAATTGTATACATTTCAGATGAGAATCATTTCATTAACGATAAAAAAAAATTAAAAGGCTAAATTACTTTTAATTATAGTAGATAATATTTTGTTGAGACGTACTAAAAAGAAAAGAATGTCACGTAAAATGATGAGATAGAAGGAGTACTAAAGTAATTGGTTTCTTGGAGCAGACTACATAGTATATAATATGAATAAAAGTCTCATATTGATAGCTAAAAAAATTGAAAAGTTATATAAAGTATATGATCTCTTAAATAGTGAGAGACCTTTGGTGAAAAATTATATGTACTTGATCTAAAGCAGATAATATCACACCGTTTAAGAGTACCTTAGGGTTAACGCCACTTATATTCCTTGATGTGTTCTCATGTTACTAAGGTGGTAGTTGTTATTAAATTCCCGTTTGACCATAGATTTAAAAATTGAAAATTTGAGTTTTTTGAAGTTGTGGTTTTTGGAATTTAATGTTGTATTTGGACATGCATTTATCGGAAAATATTAAAAGTTTTGAGACAATTTTGAGAATTCAAAAATATGATCAAATTTCATGGCCTAATAGATATTTACAGAATCTTAGATTTTCAAATTCTGATCAAATTTCATGGCCTAATAGATATTTGGGGAATCTACTCATATTAAAATCTTGGACTGAATTTTCGAAAGAGGCATTAAAATCTTGGACTGAATTTTCGAAAGAGGCATTTCATGGTATATGGACATATATGAGACTTGCAATTCCTTCTGCTGTGAACATATATGCAGGGGGAAAAAATACTTGAATCGTGATGGCCACTATTCTAAGAAACTATTTCAGAAGCATGAAATGTTTCCCCAAGATTAAACAAGCCTTCTCTAAATACTTAGAGGATATATGAATTAACAAAATATAATTACTACAAAATAAGCAAATCAAAAAGTTATTATAATAGTAAGTTAAAATCACAAGAAAATGTATAATAAGAAAGTGTAGTATCTCTATATTCTTTTTTCACTCTTTCTTACTCACTTCTTACTCTTGTTCCTTGTTCTCCATAATGCCAAGAAAATGGTATGTATATAGTTGCAAAAACTTGGCATTAGGTGCCATGCATGGCCTAGTTTTCGTCACGCATTTGGCCATAAGATTACCAAGCATTTCTAATATGGTTAGTTGGCTTTCTCCTCGGCGTTAGAGTCCAAATGAACTAGGTGCACGACGACCTCAAGCAGCTCGTTTAGTAGCTAGTACTGCAGTATTCTTGGTGATTACAGAAGGGGTTGCTGCAGCAAATAGTGTCGAGTTTCCTGCACCTATGTTTCAAGAATCTCGACTGTGTTTCTTGATTTGATAAATTCGGATCAAATCTTTGGAAATGAAATAAAGTCAATGCCAGTAAAGGAAACATTAGGAATGACACATCTATTTGATGTCTCCTCTATTATTATTTTTCATCTTGACTATATACGTGGGCATGTAATATTGAATATTGAGCAACATTGAATTAATGTCATTACGTTCAAATTCATTAAATTCACTAAATATAATATATTGATAATTATATTATTACTGCTAAATATAGTATTGTTATAAAACTCAAAAAATGGTGGCAAATGTAAACGGCAAGAAACTATATGCATAATACAAATAACGACATACGTGGTGCTTCCATACTCCTATATATCAAGCCTAATCCTATTAAAAGTTGAGCAATACAAAGCTCAATTACCTATTAATGTAACCTTCTATATATCCTAATTCGTGCCTTCGTGATCTTATCTAAGATTGTGTCCTTATTAAATACTTTGAAAATTCATTGACATGTTTAATCTAAACTCACGTCATGTTTGACTCATTAAAGAAGGAAATCCTATGGTTGTAGTAATATAGCGCAAATAGTAGTCATGTTTTAATTACAAGGGATTGATACAAAGTAGTTTTTTGTGAATGTTGATTAGAAAGTGCTTTCTTACTGGATTTTATATTTTCAGGGTTCGAACTCAAAATCGAAATCTCTTGAACGTAAAAGAGGGAATTTTGACTAATTTGTGCTTATAGAATCTGATAAATTTGCATCAAATCTTTGGAATACAAAGAAAGTCCATCCCCGCCCTCCCCCCCCCCCAAATAAATAAACATATATATATACATACACTTTAAGAGTAGATTTGAGCTGAGAGGTCATTGTCGATGGTTTTTTGGGCCCAAAAAGTTAATGTCAGATGTACTTTTTGCCCGATAAATGAACGAGAAAAAATATTATACCAAATCTCATAGACCAAAGGTACTTTAGACTCTTCTTCATCAAAGCACACATTTTAAATCAACTTGCAAATCAATTCTTTCAAGATAAACGGAAGAAATTTATAATTATAGCTTGTTTCATAGATCCTCAAAGTTGTACATAAGATGGCCATGTGATATATCAAACCAATCCTCAAAAATCTCAAACTAAAAGTAGATGGATCACGGATTCATGTCTTGGAATTTTTTTACGGTTGGTAGCTGCTTTAATTTTTGCTTTTTTTTTTTAAAAGTGCCAACGTTGCTAGGATGACAAGGAGGGATTCTTCTATAAGTCGCATTACTGATCGATGACCTGATTACCAATCGAGATGCCTTTTATGGGAAATCCTTCCTTGCATTTTTTACGGCGGGTCACTTGATTGGTAGTTGGTTAGAGTTATGTATATATCAGTAATGTAGGGATTAGTTATGAGTGAATGTATGTATTAATTTATGCAGAGATTAGTTATTCATGTATTAGTTATTTTACCTTTTATCGTGCATAAAATAAATATAAATTTCCTCATACTTACTTGTACATGTATTAGTAAAGTGTGTTTCTAAATTGTGACTAAACATTTTATTGATCTTACGCATGAATAACTTATTTCCTATCTGACTATCAAAAATCGTATAAATTATATGAAAAATTAATACATAAATAAAACTTGTTTCTTATTCAGCTACCAAACGACCCCTCCTTGGATTCACTTCAATTGCTCCTGAATGATGAGATCAAAGATCGAAAGGCTTTCCTTTGCCCTTACTCGTTGCTCCTAACTCATTTACGCTTTTCACAACATATGTACTTTGGTCATTGCAGCAACATATTGAATCTGAATCTTTGCTAATAGTTCAAACGATTAATGGAAGCATGGACATATTAATCAAATCTAATTGCCAAAAAGAAAGAGTTGACCTCGTTAATGCAATAAGTTTCTTTTTAGTCTGATCCAGAAAGAATCTCACCGTTAATTTGTATAATGAAGTTTTAATTTTAATATTTTCATTTTACTAGCTATTAGGAAGTGCATATTTGAATTGACTTATTTTATTATGTACGTTCAAGCTAAAATAATTTTTAAACGCTTCTTTTTTACGACAAAAAAATAAATTAAGCCAAAAACTACAAGTCCATCTACACAGACTCTAAGATGCTAGGTTAATGTTCTTCAAGTATTTTTTTAGAAAAAGAAATACTTTTTTCTAGCTTATGGAGAAACAACTATTACTACTTAAAATCACTTATTTTTCCTCTAAAAGCATGGTTAAGAATCTCAATTTTTTTTAATAATTAGCACTTTTGTTCTGCTTAGAAGCTTGGTCAAACAAACTATAAAACTGTAAGTTTCAAAAGTCAAAGAGTAGATCATAGGTGGACCTACTCCTATATAGGGGGTCGCGTGCTCCCAATAATTTTAGAAAAAATAAATGTAAATTTGTGTATATATTTAAGGACTGGTTGATACAGGATGCACAAACAATTCATTTGAGATAGATCTGGCTATTCTAGTATATTCACATAAACGAATCCGACATATATATAGGTACCGATTATTAGTGTCTCTATTACTCTCAATTCCTGAATTCGCTTCTGTGAATCAAAACTACAAAACTAAAAAAAAGTGGAAGAAGAGAAAGTCTTGCATGAAAAAAGAAGAGCGTATCAAGTTAGCCAAAGCTGACCTGCTTGAAACCAAGAATGAAAGGGTACATATGAAAGACCTTTTCAAGTATGGTGCAGGCAAGTCATCCTTGGCTACCAAATAAGACTCTTCTTATCATGCTAGACTTCTCTTCTCTTCTCTTCTCTTCTTTCAAATAAGACTCATGTTATGTATTTTAACGATGACTGAAGCTTCTATCTCGAATAAATGTCTTGCATCAAAGGAAAGAGCATGTCAAGGTAGCCAAGGAGACTGCCTGAAACCAATCAATAAAAGGTCAACCTTTTAAGTAATATTGGAGCAGGCAAGTCATCCTTGGCTACTAAACAATATGACTCTTTTCTTCATGTAAGACTTCTCTTCTTTTCATATTGAGATGATTACAATATGGCAAGTTAGCCAACTATTTATAGCCACAATAAACTAGTACTCCCTTTATATGTTTTTTTTTTTTAATTTGGTCCTTAAAAAAAGATATATTTTTATAGATTGTAATAATTTAATTTTAAAACATTTTTTTTACAAAATGATTTCTAACAATACAAATATTATTACAAATTTTGAAAGTCTTTTTTTTTCGTAAACTCTGTACCAAGTTAAAATAACTCATATAAATTGAGACGGGAGAGTACTAGTTATGAATTCTCTTATTAATGAGAGTTTGTGCAGAAGCAGGCACCTCTCCTTTGACATGTCTGCTTCAGCTTCTTTATTATATGGGACTCATAAAAATATTTTGAGTATTTTTTAATTGAATCTTTTTAAAGCAGTTTCTTAGCGATTTTATAATATTAACTCTAACAACTAATTTTCACAATTCAAGGATTCATATAAATATTTCAGAGATTTTTTAATTGAATTATTTAAACCAGTTGCTTAGTGATTTTACAATATTGCCCCTCATAAATAATTTCCCTAGCTACTTCAGCTGTTCAGTCATTTTAAATTAATGGAACCCACAGAAATATTTTTGAGATTTCTTAATTTAATCTTTTCAAAGTAGCTTCTTAGTAATTTTACAATATTACCCCTAACAACTAATTTTCGCAATTGAAGGACCCATAAAAATGTTTTGGTGATTTTTTAAATTTAATCTATGTAAAGTAATTACTTAGTGATTTTAAGATATTGTCAATGAAATTAGGATAAAAGTTTTATTTAGAGTAAAAACTAAAAGTTATTTAACCATTAAACTAAAAATCATCAATATTAATACATAATATTTATTGGATATTTATTTTACATCTAATAAAATAATTAAGTAATATTTAATTATATCATTACAAATAACTTTATGAATAACTATTGGACCCATGCAAAGAATTTGGTAACTATATAAGCATCTCTCTGACTTTTTTTTAAAAAAAAAACTCTCGCACTTAATTCTTCATTTTGCTTTTTTTTCCCTTAATAATTGCTTTGACTTTGGTTTCTTAGCTACATTATGTGATTTCCCAAATTGGAATAAGTTCCCTTCATTTGTAAAGAACACTCGCACTCACTATATCTCTTAAGTAATTCTTTTATGGGATGAGATAGAACTAAACTTACATTTGAAGGAAATTGTTTCAAAAGGATTTAATTGTTTCGGATCAGTTTGCCTGTGCTTTGACTAATTTTATTAGATATCTGTCATTTATCACCGACAATGAGTATTAGGTAGCTCTGTTTACTATGACTAGAAAAGATGAAAAGAAATCACCTGGTGATTTGATGCATGCATTTTCTTCTCCTTTTGTAGTTCTCCATACAACACAAAATTCGACCTTTTTGTTGGGTATGCAAACTCCGCTCACATCGGTTGTGGAAAGAGTAAATGACCAACTTATAAGGTTGAACTCAATCCTATTAGTATGAGGCCTTTTGGGAGATGCCTAAAAAACAAATCCGTGAGGGCTTGGCTCAAAGCGGACAATATCATATTAATGTGGGGTTGGGGTGCGGGTACGCGCGGTCCTTAACAAGTGGTATCAGAGCCCAGGTTCAGAGGGCAGGAGTGATGGACCGACGTGTACGGAGTCACCGGTGTAGCATTAGGACCAAAAGATCTGCAAAGGTGCCTTGTATCGAAAGTCTTCTTGTCATGTGATGGTATAGGCGGCGTATCCCATTGGGCAATAACGGCGGTGCAATATGATTTGGCGGATTAGATGGTGTAACTTAGCGATGTGAAGGTCTGTGGTAATGCCTTGTGTAGAAAGTGTTCCCGACAAGATGGTCGAGCAGCGTGTCTCGCTGGTTGTTGCAACGGTACAAGATGGTGGTAGATCCAAAATCGATAATCGCTGGAGGGGAGGTCAGAAGATTGTGTCGAAAGTCTTCCTGACAAGATGGTCGGTCGGCGTGTCTCGCAGGTTGTTGCAACGGTACAAGATGGTGGTAGACCCAAAATTGATAATCGCTGGAGGGGAGGTCACGAGATTGTGTGGTCAGAGTTTGAGGGGAGGTTTGTAGGGTATGCAAACTCCTCCCACGTCGATTGTGGAAAGAGCAAATGACTAATGTAGGATTCGGGTGCGGGTACGCATGATCCCTAACACTTTTATGAATTATGATTGACCTTGATTATTTTGTGGGGCTGAACAAATGGATTTGATGCCCAAATTTTTGATGTTTAAAGAACTATTCCTTTCAAACAATATGCTTTCCCAAAATTCCATTATATTGATGATCCAACTTTAGTCAAAATGGTATAATATGCAACTTTATTTAAATTCCCTGCTAGCACATGCATTTGCACGTACATTCTGATAAAATATAAAAACTTAAGTTTAATGATTGAAGAAAACAGATAGACTCGACCCATCATTACTCATATTTGATATATTTCAAATACTCTGTATTGCGAGGTTCAACATTATTATAGAGAAAGTCAATCAAGTGACAAATGTGTTAGTGAAATGGAGTATTACAAAAAAATAGATAGATAGACTTGATTTACCTATTATTACTCATATTCAATATATCTCAAGCACTCGTAATTGCGAGGTTCGACATTGTTATAGAGAAGCTACGTTAATCAAGTCGCAAATGTCTTAGCAAAATGGAGTATTACAAAAAAATAGATAGATAGACTTAATCTACCAATCATTATTCATATACAATATATTTCAAGTACTCTTACTACGAGGTTCAACATTGTTATAGAGAAGTTAAGTCAATCAACTAGCAAATATCTCAGCGAAATGGAGTATTACAAGCAATAGATACATAGACTTGATCTATGGATCATTACTAGTATTCCACATATTTCAAGTACTGTTACTTACGAGATTCAATATTGTTATAGAAGTCAATCAAGTCGTAAATGTCTTACTGTAATGGAGTATTACAAAAAAATAGATAGATAGACTTGATATTCAGTATATTTCAAGTACTCTTGATTGTGAGGTTCGACAGTGGTGGTCATTGTTATAGAGAAGTCAATCAAGTCGCAAATCTCTTAGTGAAATAGATGTATTACAAAAATAGATAGACAGACTTGATCTACGTGTCATCACTCCTATTTAATATATTTCAAGTACTCCTGGTTGCGAGGTTCAACATTGGTCATTATTATAGAGAAGTCAATCAAGTTGCAAATGTCTTAGCGAAATGGAGTATTACAAAAAATAGGTAGACAGACTTGATCTACATTCAATATATTTCAAGTACTCTTACTTGTGAGGTTCAACATTATTATAGAAAAGTCAATCAAGTCGCAACTGTCTAAACAAAATGGAGTAATACAAAACATAGACAAATAGACTTGATCTATGCATAATTACTCGTCTTCGATATATTTCAAGTACTAATTGGGAGATTCGATGTTGTTATAGAGAAGTTAATCAAGTCGTAAATGTCTTAGCGAAATAGAGTATTACGAATGAGGATTCTACCCTTGTTTCCTTGTTATTGACTATATTCTCTTCACTATCTCCTTCTTCTTTGTACTTGAATTTGTTGCAATCAAACTGAGGATCTTTCGAAAATAAGTTTTTCTACATCATGAGTTATTATATGTTGAAAGAAGGTGAGTTTTTTTGTGGAACTTGAACTCTTCAACTAATTCGGAATTGTTGAGTTGTACAATGTTATTGAACTATTATATCCTAGAGGGGACAAGTCAATAGATATACTGTTGAATCGAATGCAGGTTATACTAGCATATTGGATTTGAATCTCCTTAAAGAGAGTGAGATATTCATGCCTCAACTTGAATATATTTTTATTTATTTTTGTTATTTTATTTTTCAACTGTAATTTATGATATATCCACCAATATTTTTTATAGGTTTCTTTCTATGAGGTTGACTATTGAGATTGCAAAGAAATACATGATGGAGAACCTACTAAAACAATAGATCCTTTGGCCTTTGGATAACAGTATTCACTCAATCTAATCCAAATCATAAAGGAATATATTCCAACTAGCTAAGAAGTGATCAAAAAGAAGAAAGTCAAACAGGAAGAATAATTTTTTTTTTAAAATAAAAAATCATTACTAGGCCAATTTTTTTCTTCACATTTTCCCCCATCTTGAAGCTATAAATAGACATGAAGAGACCAATTAAGTGCATCACATATTTGTAGGAATTAAATAACACTAGTGAAGAGGGGTCTTACATGAATTTGAGAGTATTGTTTAGTAGCCAAGGATGACTTGCCTACTCTATTTGATGGTTCAAAATAATGATTTTGATAAAAATCCTTTTCATTTAGTTATAGGCAAGTTAATCCTGGCTAACTTGACAAGCTCTTAATTTTTCATGTATGTTCTTCTCTTCTATGGCTTCCATTTACTTCGCTCGGATCAACAACACTATCCCAGTATCTCAAAGGCTTCCACCCATTGCCGAGTAAGGGGGGGGTCAGATGTACACAGCCTGACTCCTATATTTAAAAACATAGAGCGACTGTTTCTGGATGACCCATGATGAGCGACTGTTTACCTTACATAATAATATGATAAGATCGTTTGCAAATATAAGATGAGTTAGTTTCATATCACATATGAAACCTAAAATGTGAGGTTTTTGTCATTTTGTTCGTTATTCTTGACGTTAAAACAAATAAAAAAGGAAAATTTTGATCTTTGTCTCAACTTTCTTTTCCTTCTAAAATGGAAACCATATCCCTCTTAATTTAACCTTTACTGTAAATTTTATTGAAGTGATAAAAGTCAGATAATTTTATGGGCAAGTCCATATATCTGATTAGAACATTATTTTATTTGGCCAAATTTTCAAAATTAACTTATTTTGAAAAGTACTTTTAACCAAAAAAAAAAAGACTTTTGGTGAAAATTTATGTTTGGTCTCTAAATTTAAAAAATATTTTTGAATAGTAATTATTGTTTGACCAAATTTTTTAAATGTAAGTTCTATGTAATGATTCAAGCTTGAGATAGGCGCAGGAGCTAGACGATAGTTTTCACCTCTTGTCCAGGATTGAATCATCAAATTTGATGACCGACTTAAAAAGTCACCATTTTATGCTAAAGTCAACATTCACTATACATTAAAAAAGGCAAAGGTATTCAATGACCAATATGGTTGAATCCCTCGTCCTTAATTCAAATTTTCAAGTTTAAGCTCTTGAAAATGATTTTAAAAAAAAAAAGAATCACATTAGAATCGTTACTTTTATAATGAGCGAATTCAAATTTTATCGATTCTCAATTTGAATATCAAAGACCATCCAATACACGAAGCATCATCAGGAAAACATCTCCAAATATTTGATGATAAGGTACACTAACATAATTCATTAAAACAAGACCACTTGAATATGGGAAAATATATACAAAGTCACCTAAAACATGAACTTGATAACCAAAAAATGCAGAATTATTTGGCTAAAAGTTACTTTACATAATATATATTTTTTTAAAGGCTTGTCCACGTGATAAGTTAGTCAGTTCAATCCATATTTAATAGCTCTAATTTATACCGATCAACCTTTCTTCACCCACACTTTAAGAAAAAAAAATTATAGAATAAGTCAAAATTAATGTTCGTTCCAAGAATTTAATGGAATGAAGCCACTAAAACATGAAATTTAAGGGGCATAACATATGTCAAATACATGTTTCATTTATTTAATCCATTATTCATCATGATATAACAAGACTAGATAAAAAGAAAATGTAAAAATATTTTATCCATTCCAAAGTGAACAAAGCAACATTATTAATTAAAGTAATTGTTTCTGATAGGGGCGGAGCCACGGTACTACTTTTGAATTCATACATAATTTATTACAAACTCAGTTACTAAAACGAGCTAGGCATCGCGATCAAGTAGAGATCATTCTCTCTCCTAGCTGTTATTCCATTTGACTCAGTCATGTCCAAATCCCTTGCATTAACTCCTTCTGGAAGTTTCCAATCAAACTTGTAAAGCAAATGGGCTAAAGGTAGAGTAACAAGAGCTAGACCAAAATGCATTCCGGGACACATTCGTCTTCCGGCACCAAACGGAAGGAATTGAAAGTGATTTCCAGTAAACTCTACAGAACTGTTCTCAAATCTTTCTGGTATAAAATATTCAGAATTTTCCCAGTTCTCAGGATCCCTTCCAATTGCCCATACGTTAACCAAGACTCTGCTTTTCAATGGTATAGTGAATCCGTCTATCTCTGTTTCCTCCCTACATTCTCGAGGGACCAACAAGGGAGTTGGAGGGTGCAATCTAAGTGTCTCTTTGATCACTAGCTTTAGGTAATTAAGCTTTTCAAGGTCAATATCAACATTACATGTTTTCTCTCCCTTAAAAGCTTCTCTCACTTCAGCTTGTGCTTTGGCCATGACAGTTGGATTCTTCAACATTTCTGATAATGCCCAAATAACAGTTGAAGATGATGTGTCTGATCCTGCTACAAACATATCCTACACCATATATATACATGATCATCAAATTTCACAAACGATCAATTTTCACATTTAAGTAATTATACAAATAATTTTTGCAATATTACATAAACAAACATGCATACTCGACCTCAACTGGCAAGTGCAATCTAACTTTAAGAGTTCATACTTAGACACTTTGTACTTGATCATCTCAATTGACAACTAAGCATTCTAACTCATCCATAGTACTAATGTGGCACATATCTAGATGATCGTTTAAGTGTTCAATAGACAAGATAAAGACGAAAGTGCATACCCAAAGTTAAAAGTGCTTTGTAGTAAGAAATAAAAGATATTTTGGATTCATACATATAAAAAGATCATAGGCTAAGAGGAAACATAAAAGGTATTAACAAATTGTAGTAAGAAATAAAAGATATACACTTACAAGAATAACTGCTTTGATATTGTCATTTGTTAGAGGAAATTGGAATCCACCACCTTCCATGACTCTTAAAAAAACATCAATCAAATCTTCAACTCCAGATTCACCATTACAACTATTACCATTCGCGCGATTCCCTCTATGTACTCTGATAATGTCGTCCAAGACTATGTCTACCTTATTACGCGCTTTCATAAGTTTAGATTCCATCCCACTAATCCCATGTAGAAACGTTTTTGAAGGAAACAAATCAGCCAGCTCAAATCCACTGGATAATGACAGTGCTCGATGAATCAACATTATTAACTCATCTCTATCTGTACATACTTTCCCAAATGCTGACCTACATGTCACGGAATTCATAAACCATAAAATTTTATCTGTTAAGTTGATTGGCGAACCTACCATTGAGTCAATGGATGATAGGAGATTTGAGAGCTCATCTTGCCGAATTGAGCTAAAGGATTTGACCATCTTGGCACTAAGTAGCTCCAACACGCTCAATTTACGCATTTGTCTCCAGTAATCACCATATGGGGAAAATGCAATGTCCGTACAGTTGTAACAAAGAATCTTCCCTAACATGGTTGCTGACCTAGATGCAAAAGCGAGGTCATGAGTTTTTAGAATTTGTTTGGCCATGTGTAGGGAGGACACAACCACGGTAGGAACTTCCCCGAGTTGTAAGTACATAATGGGTCCATATTTTTGTGACAAGTTTCGGAGAACTCTATGTGGTGTTCCACTTGTCAAGTGGTGCACACTTCCAATAATAGGCAACCTCCACGGGCCCAGTGGCAGCTTTTTCTTAAGGATTTTCGATTTCCTCCACCAATTTTGAATTTTCATGTAGAGAAAGAAAATAAATAGTGAAAATAAAACCAAGTGTTGAAACTCCATATCTCAATACAAGAAATTAAGAAAGGTAAAAACTCTATTTGATGAATTTTGCATTTTGAGATAGTTACTTATATAGTGGCTAATACACTTTATGTGGAACCACTTGGGATGTTTGGTCAAAAGAAAAATGTTTTCTTGAAAACTAATAAATAATTTTTTTATTTATTTAATTTCTAGTCACGTGTTCTCATTTTAATTAATTAAGGTGGGTAAAAAAATTCAAATTTAAAAAAAGTTGAAAAATTAAAAGGTAAATATTAGGTGTGTATTGTTCAACGCCTGCATAAGAAGATAGACCACATAATTTCCAAAATGAATTTTAAAAAAATCATGGGGAACGAAAAAAAAAAGGAATTGAAATGTATGCCATTTTGTTTCATCATTGATGATGTAATAGCTCCATTGTTGGAATTTTATTAAGGAACCATAAGAGGTGGCACAAATTTATGCTCCGTGCGGTGAGTTCAGATTAACTTGACGATTCAGTGTTTGTGTTTGATTATTATAGTATAAGTA
>JAOTQR010000097.1:2342675-2366742 GCA_025774065.1 Solanum ossicruentum | reverse complement strand
GTGATATTATTTTTATATCATAAACAACGTGTGCGAATAATTCTAAAATTTCTAGTCACGTGACAAAATGATAAAATGATAACAACATTTTTTTCAAAGCACCTCTCATGAAGTCTTCTGAAAAAACAGTAATAATAAGATTTATCGAAGAAACAGAGACTACTCAACCAAATACGTGAAAAACAAAAATATGATAGTCTACTAAACTAATCCTTCCAAATCTCAGTTGTGAGTTTCAAAGGAGAATATTTGCCTTATTTGACATGTATGCCATTTTGTTTCATCATTGATGATGTACCAAGGAAAACACTAGGTGCCATTCTTTTTTAACTAGAATAAGCGATAACATTACAAGAGTAAAATGTGAAACTATTTTATATTTAGTTGAATTGTTACTATAGTATAAGAAAATATGATAATTAATAGCTTTCTGATGTCACATATCAAATGTACAAATCACAAAAAGCAGCAAAGAGAAATACTTAAGATGATTAAAATGTGAAGTGCAAACAAAGTCACCATCATAATGTTGAAAAAAATAATAATGCTTTTGTTGTATATTTTTGTGAGAAGACAAGGTCACATGTAAACCAAGCTTGGTTGACCTAATAGTTAGCTCACTAGGTCACGTAAGCAAGTGTTGGGAATTCGATTTCCACCTTGTGGATACAGTATCCAATTAGCCAACGACAAACCCTTAAATGGAGCTCAAATCCGTGAACAATTAGTCCTTGACCTGTCGTACTGGGGAATACCTTGGGAAACCAAATAAAGATGCCTCAAGAGATCATCTAACATAGGGCGCAAGTGAACATGAATTTACGTGAAAACTTTATAGAACCCTTTGAATAGTCTGTCCAAATGAAAGCACATGCTTTCACGGAGATCCATATTAAGAAATGAGTAGTGTTTAGTTTTAAAACTCAGTCTATCATAGGTCCAGTTTTCTACCATTTCCACTTAAATACCAGACTTGGTACACAAACCAAGACTTGAACCCATGTAGTTCCTCCTACACACACCGTGTTATCTACCTTCCCCTCCAAAGTTTAAACCAAAAGACTTGTTGCGTTCTGTTTTTATTTTTCGGCTAAGTTTCCTTTTTCGTTTTTTGAGTAAGTATTTTTCGGCTAAGTTTCAATAAGCTTTTCTTCCGAGGTTTCAATAAGTTCATAAAAACAAAGAATTCTCAAGCTCAATTTGATCATTCCTATTTTAAGGGACCACTTTCTAGTTGACCTGTTACAGGTGAGGCTGAGATATCCAGTGTAGTAACCTTATTCTAAACAAACTCACACCTTCAATTTTGCTGAATCGACACATACAAGACAAAGGAAAACCTCTAATCTGCAAGTAGTTCAACCTTAATCTTTTGAGTGGATTAGGAGGATGACGCAAACAGTGCATCCAAAGAGCTGAAGTAACATCCTTGGGATATAAGGTTCAAATATCAAAACAAAGATCACACAAAGTAAATCTTTCATTCATTTAAATACCAGAACCAGAATTACTTGGTACACCTGTACTAGCGAGAGACAACATGTATAGAGTGGGTTGGTCAATGAGCATGCCCAAGTTTAATGGATACTGTGCATGTTAGGTAATACTACCACCCCCTCATCCCAAAAAAGGGGAATGATGCTAACCGACAACTTTGGTTAAAATGCTAATTTGTAGAACAGTATTTTGGAAACTGAAATCTGACACTACTTGGGAGCCATTGAGTACACAAAAGCAATATTGGCATTAGACCAGGTAGGAACAGTATAGCAGGACCATTTAATTGAAGGACATATCACTAAAATTTGACAAAGCAGGAACAATAAAAACGGTTTCTTGAAATGTAACTCAAAATTCGAGATGTATAACTAAGAGAATCAGCTGTTCAATCGACTTAAGGTCACTTGAGGAAAGCAGGAAGGCAGGAAAAAAACTGAAAGGGACAATCCGAAACCACACTATGTACCCTACAAGCACACACAAGAATGAAAAATGAAAAGAAAGTTCAAAGGACTTACGTGTTCTTTATGGACAGTGCTTCTTCCATTGTTCTCCCTTTAACCCATTCAGTTGCTGAAAATTGGAAAAATTAAACTCAGGATCACCACCTCCCATCTAAATAGCATCAGATGCTCAATAAATACAGTTTATAATATGTGAAATAGATTCCTCTTTTTCAATTTATTAGAGATAATAATCAAAAGCACGCTTAAACTATCACTGTTTCACAAGTTTCATGCCTAAATTATCAGATATTTGCGTTTTGCGTTTCTTACCTGAACTATCACCCACTATTTATCAAAAACTTGCACCGGAACTGACTAAAAGGGCAAATAGAGTCATCTTTTTAAATTTTATTAGAGATAATGATAAAAACACACTTAATGTATCATTATTTTATGAGTTTTACACCTAAACTATTAGGTGTTTGAGTTTCCTACCTAAATTATCATCAATTATTTATCAAAATACACCTCAAAGCAAATTAAATTTTATCTACATGACAGCTGACTCATTAATTTTGAGACTAGTTTTGATAAATAGTTGGTTATATAGTTCAGATAGGTAACGCAAACACCTCCTAGCTAGTTCACTTGGAAAACTCGCAAAAAGAGTGATCCACTTTACAACAAAAAACCTAAGAATGTATGAGGCAAAACACAGTCTAATTGTATTTTGATAAATAGTTGGTGATAGTTCAGGGACAAATCTCACACAAAAATACTTCCTCTGTACCGAGCCACAATATATTCGAGTTATATTTTGATGAATAGTCTATAATAGTTCATGTACAAAACTCGCATAAAAGTGATACTTTCCGCGTTTTTATGACCATTATTTATTTTCCTTATAACCTAATTCCTGTAAATACAGAGATCAATTACGATTGCCGGATTGAAGAATTAATAAACGTACCGAGTGAGGAAGAAGCAATAGCAGAGCCACAACCAAAGGTCTTGAAACAAGCATCCGAAGTTCTCCCGGTCTTATCATCGACTTTGATTTGAAGTTTCATTACATCACCACAAGCAGGAGCTCCGACGAGACCCGTACCGACTGTAGGATCGTTTTTGTCAAACGCTCCAACATTTCGAGGATTATCGTAATGGTCCACCACTCTTTCATGATATAGCCGCAGGAAGACCACTTGCGCCGACGACGACGACGTCGGTCGTTTCCCCTAACCCCGGAATTCGACTTCCGACGTGCCTCAACATCTTTGTGATTTGCCCTAACGTCGATGCATGTGTTTGTGTTGTATATATAGTGCGGGGAATAGGTGGCAAAACCCGCCCAATTAGTTCAATTTGGACGACCCGAATTCATTTGAGCCCATTAAAATTCGGGCTGACATTGGCCCACATAAATATACCATATTTAGAGAAAAAGAAAAAATTTTGCGAATAAACAAATATATACTAATTAATTAGTTAATATAATCATAAGTTGAATTAATTACGATTTGCGGCAGATACTAATTGTGATTACAGTGTGAGTTTTGTACAATCTGCACAATTTATACAAATATTGTACATGATTATACAAAAGTTATGCACGAATCAAATTGCATATCGAAATATACAAAAAATGCAACAAGAGTTGTATAGAGAATTATATAAACGTTATACAAAAATTATGAATTGTATAGAGAATTATACAAACACTACTATAATTATAATTATGAAATGTCATCCTCCAAACTAAAGTTATGGAATATAATTAGGCTTCATATGTTTGTCATTTATGAAATTTGCTCGAGAAGAAAATATTTATTACTTATAGCTATATAATTTATATTATATGTATAATTTACTTTTAATGTATTTATAATATATACGTATATAATTCATTTTTAATATATTGTACAGTTAATTCATTATGTTTCATCCGTAAAAATAAGAAGATAATCAGATTTTACATATCCATTCGTCCTTCACACCTGAGGCATGAATCATTTAGATTTAGATTTTATTAACCGCAAACAAATGAATCCTCATCATTATTAATCTAAATTACATTTTAAAAATATTGTTGGAACTCTATTTCCAAAGAACAAAAAACTACTACCAACTAAAGTACAAAACTACTACTATTACAAAATGATTTCATCACTCTGTTTCTACTCATACTTCATCTCATCAAGAGAAGAGACGCTTTCAACAAAAACTCAGATGACTATAGTGATTTAACGTAAATATTTGATACGAATAAATATTTATCTCATCATTATCAAGTTATAGAAGAAGAAGAAACGATTACACTAGCACCAACACCAACGCCAGTGCCAGTACCAGATGTAGATTTATTTTGTGATTGAGAAATCCAATCCAACCACCTTTTTACTGTTCCTTTCCTTTCTCTTTCTCTTTCTTCTTCATTGCTTCTAAACCTACTCATCCCGGTCATTTCCGACACACTTCTCTCATTTATTACTCTTTTGCCACTCTCCATCTCTGCCGTCCGTTTTCTCGACCCCGAATATCTACGGCTCTCACTTAATATCATCTCTGACCTCAAATACAACCTATCACAAGTCTCCACGTCGCTCCACCGGCACCTGGACCCACCTCCCGACGTCTCCTCCGGCTCATGTTCATCGCCGGATATAATTATTCGGTGCTCCAACCGCCGTTCCTCCGCCGCGTCCGCCTCCGTCTCCGCCGGTTTCTTTTTGTTTAAGAGCATTCCGTCTTTTCTCGTTAACGAAGTCGAGTTAGTCGACTTGCTTTTTTTCCGGTAGAAGTTCCAACTGTCCAACGACATTCTCTTATTCAGAAACGACGGCGTTTCCTGTTTTGGAGTTTCAACGATTATCTGCAATGACGACGATGAGGAAGTACCTCTTTCTCCGGCGGAAGAGTGCCTTCCTGAATATGAGGAATAAATCCTCTGTTTTCCTTTTTCTTTCACCGGCGGCGGTGATGAAGATCTCGAAGTAGCAGATTTTCTCTCAATTTCATGTGAAATCAGAAGAATATCTTCGGGATCAACTTGATAACGACAAAGAGGACAAGTAGAATGAGCATCAAGCCAAGTATCCACACACTCAACGTGAAATGCGTGTTTACATTTAGGTAACAACCGCAGAATATCACTTGATTCAAATTTATTCAAGCAAACAGCACAATCAAGTCCTTCAGCTTTTTGCCCTCTAAGAGATCCAAATGGAAAAACCGGCAACGATTCTATCACCGTCCGATCAATACCGGAGTTTTTCCGGAAACTCAACGAATGCATAAATCCACCGCCGGCGACGGTGGTTCCAAAAGCAGCTTCCCTCTTACAATGTTTTACGTATAACAACAACAAAACTACGATTGAGAATATTGTTGTGAGAATTGCTACTACTATTACTATGCTCGGCCGAAATGGCGATGGCGAACCTCTGGATCCATAATTTGGCGGTGGAGGTGGAGGAGAAATTGGAGGTTGAGCAGCTTCTTCTGCTATAACAACACTAGTCAAGAAGAAGAGCCAGAGAGAAGAAGGCAAAAGAAAATGAACACTACAAATGCTCATATCTCTAGCTCTTCCCTTATGATAATCAAAACTAAAAAAAAAAAATAGTTTGAATATATAATGGGTTTAAGGAGATTGGGGTTTTGAGAGGGAGGTCCATAAGAGAAGCAAGCTGGTTTGCGATCGAACATAGCATTATCATGATAAACTTATTTAGTATCCCGGGTGAAGTTTGAAGAAAATAACATACACACAAATTTCTGTTTCCACAATATGAAAAAAGAAAACTGTCTAAAGGAAAAAATCAATGATAATATATAAATACAATAAAAGTAACAAATATAAGTCAGACAATAACAGTTTAAGATATAAAGGCACGAGTAAATCCTACTAACCTATTATATCACAATGTTGGACAACATCCTACTCCCACAAATCTTCTACCCTAAACGTGACATTCACTTCTTTTTATCTAAGATCATATTCTCGATGGAATGAAGTTTCATCATATTCCGTTTAATTACCTCTCCAAAAAGTGTAAAGGAATGAAATATGAAAGGGAAGAAAACAAGAAAGACAAGACAAAGAGGGATTAAAAGTAGTAAGATTGTTAATCATAAAGAAATGGAAATGTTAACATGAAATGGAACATAGAGGGCAGGAATTGAGGGAAGTAGGGGAGACAAAAGTACATTAAATTGTTTGTTTATAAAATAAAGAAAACAAAGAAATCAAGTTTATTAATCTTTAATTAATGGGGGAATGGAATGAAGAATAATTGGTGTGGATTAAGAATAAGTTAATGTTAATGGGCATATGATTATGCAATAATAATTAGAGAAAAAATGTTGAAGAAGAAAGAAGATGTTGATTGATGAATATGATTATGGGAAAGCACAACCACGATAGAGAGTCCTTAATTGAAGGTTTTTGTGTGAAGTAAGATGTGAGTTGTGACACATGGTTGGTGTCACCTGATTCATCCTTTCAATTTCGATTGAGTCTAACGAGAGATAAGCGATAATAATATTAAAATAAAATATTAGTATTATTTTATTCTTTATTTAATTAAAATTGTTAATAATTCTTGAATAATTTAATATTCGATTAATTAATTCAGATTCGCTGAATAAGCATGTTTTAGAGAGTAAGACCTTTAGCAATAAAAAGAGTAGCATTGCTTTTCAACTTTTATTAATGAAAAATGATTGTTGATATGAAATTTCAAATCTGATCATATCTTTAGAATATTATTAAAATGTTTTCAACGTGAAATTTGAAGCGCCATGATCAATAGAGTCATTAACACTCCTTCATGGAGCATTGACACCCCTTCATCTTATATTGTATAGCTTTTATATATTTATAATAATTTTAAATATTTTTTTTCTAAATTTACTCATATCTATTTAAAAATATCTAATAAAAAATTATAATTTTGCCATTGAGTGTTACTTTTTATTTACAAAGGCTAAAATGTGATTAGTGAGCTCCATTCTAATTTATCTAAAGCTAGTAAATTATATTTTTTTCTAATGACGATATAAAATTGACGATTCAAAAATTTTAGTCCTATTTTTTAATACAGACAAAAAGGATTTTTACTCTGCCACCTTTATCTCTGATACGATAAAGAAATATGGTACAGGGGACGAAATTGTTTCCTTCTTAATCAGAAATTTCAAAATTCCAAGTCTGATTATGAAAAATTTTTGTTAGTCTTTTTCTTAAGTAAGCTATAAGTGATACATATTCAAATTAGTTAAATTTTAATATGAATATCAAACATCGAATTTAAAAAAAAAGACTTCATCTCTTGGTGGCTAAGCTTTTATAGCCAAAAATCTCCACTGTATAAAGGCCATGATCCAAAAGGTAATCATCATATTTCTATTTATGTTTGATATTTGTATTTACGTGCGATTAATTTTAATCATCGTAAATGAATTATTAAGGTGTGAGATATTTTTTAAAATATTATAAAAATTTCTAAATGATACAAAAATACAACGTTTATTGATACAAATTACAATCCCTATTTTTTCATACATTAAAGTTAAAATCTCTTAATGCTTCTACCTTTTCGACATGTATTACTGATTTCGTATTGATACAAAAAAGAAGAGATTTTGATAATTTTGAAAAAAAAATATTAATTAAAATTAGCTTCAAAAAGTATGAAATTTGTGTAAGTTGCCCTAAAATAAACCACATATTTAAGTTCGTAAATTTTGTATGTTAGTTTGCGTGAGATATAAAATTGAAATTTTGATTTAAGCTTTAAATTAATTTAAATTAATCCATGTATTCTTTTAAAAGAAAAGGTTAAAATATGGTGAATCAAAAATATTAATTGAAAAAATGAAATTTTCAAATGGAACAAGCATATTAACATGTGTTATACACTTGTGCATATGAATCCTCTCTTCCCCAAGGGAGTACCAAAAATTCTTTTTTTTTTTTTTTGAAAAAGTACACAAAATAGACCTAATTTAAAATTATTTATTCGTAATAGACTCAAGCTAAACTATTTATTCTTAGCAGATCCATCATTTAAACTATTTATCTTTCTATTCACTTGCACCTTTTTATTTTGCGCGTTGATATCGCGTTGACCTCATCATAAATACTACGAAATATACTCTGACAGTATCTATATACCATAGCGGTATCATATAGAATTAACTCAGTCCCTTGTGATACTTTCGCGGTATATTGATATCCAATTGATATATGAAATTTTTTTAAGAAACAAATAAAAAAATTATTAAACTCTGAATTAGTAGAAAATGTATTCATTATATTTTCTGTCGGTATATTTATACCATATCGATATCATATAGGATTGAGCTTAATCATTTGTGATACCCTATTAGTATATGTATACCATATTGGTGTATCATACAAGCAGTTGCTGATATCAGCACGCAAATTTTAGTATTAGGAAATTTTTTTTTATAGTATGAGGATATAAAATATAAAAAAAAATATATAAATATAAATAATTTGCTTTAAAAGAATACAAACTTTAACTTTCCCTTTTTTATGACTTGTAGGCCTTTTGCCTCAAAGCAAAGTGAATACATATAACTTCCTTTACTTCAAGAGGAACTATCTAATTAGATTTATATTTTTATCATATTTATTAATTTTTAATGATATCAAATAATTATATATTATCTTACTAATTAATAATTTCATACCAAATTTTAAGTTAGATATATTTTTTTTGTTGCTACTATACACTAAAATAGAAGGAGAGGTGAGTGAGATCCTCAAATGCATGCGAATCATACTAAATACATATATATGGATACTAGATGCATGTATTTAGAATACTAGATACAGAGAACTAGCGAGATAGTAGAGACCGAGTAATAGGGTCAAATACTTGTGAATCCATATGAGTACAGTGTATCTAGAATAAATTAAACTTAATTTTAATCTTATATATTCAAGATACATGTATAAGAACACGCTAGATACATGTATTCTAAGTTCAAAATCTTGTAAGATTTATAATATTGAATACTAAAGTATATCCAAATAATTAGCTCCTAAACTACTGAAATAATACATGAAATAATATATTAAAATCATCAAACTAAACCCTCATATATAAGTAAAAAAGTTTCCATTTGTGTAAAAGTAAATGAGTATCTTCAAGTATACGTTGTATATACTAACATGTTGTAATACATCAAACTAAACATTGTACAAGAAATAATCTAGCCTTACAAATGAAGATTTGATTCATCGTCTTGTAATTTTCTCTCTTATTTTTTCCTTCTACTAACACCCTCCACCGCTACAAAAAAAATAAAAAAAAAAATAAAAAAAATTACTTCTCAAAGATACATGACATTAATGGGAAATACAATTATAAAACTTTATGAATTGAATTTTATCCAAATGAAAACATTTTGAGCATTATTTGAAGTAGTCTCGTTCTAAGTTGTTCAGATTGTTGGTCTCAAGTTCTAATAAAAGAAGGCTCTCTATGGAGGTTGGAGTTATGATGTGGACATCCTATCCGTCTCAAACCCAAGTTATAAAACACATACATTGAATTTGTTATTTGTTGTATAGATTAAGCTCTCTTTCATGACATCCAGAAAATTAGTGAATATAAACTTTATAATAAATGGAAAAGACAATCTCACAATTTTTTTGTATTGTTTCAAAAATATTTCTTATAAAATATATAGAATAAAAATAAGTTTATAAAAGTTTGTAAAAGCCAATTAACTCATTTTTATTCAAGAAATATTAATTTCTTGAATATAAATATTTCTTGGACAAGTCTCTGACAAAATGTAAGGTAAAGTTGCATATAATACACCCTTATGATTGATCCTTTCCTGAATTATGTGCATAACGAAAACTTTAATGTACCACACTTACCTTTATTTATATTCAAAAAATATTAGTTAATATGAAATATCGAAATAAATATTTTAAGTTAAATAAATAGGTGAAATAATAGGAGGAAAAGCTATAATGGGTTTTATTTTGTTGGCTACATTCTCCCATTACAAAGGGTATGGATCATTGTGTGGTTGTTACTACGAACGTGAAAAAATATTTTCAGTAGACTATTTTAGTCCATTGTTTATATCGATTCTACGCTATAATTTTTTCTTTTTTTATAAAATTTTAAATTGGACGAATAATATTCTATTATGTGATAGATTGATTTTTCTCTCTTCTGAAAGTCTTATTGCATTATGGGAAGTTATGAGCATTACGTTCATGCATAACTTCCATACCAAGGTTAGCACGGTTGGGCTCTATGGTCGATCGAAGGTGCTATGCCACTTTATCTGTTTTTTCCGTTCAAGAAATTGCTTATGTAAAGATGGGGTGAGTCTCTTATAAGATCTTTCTTTCTTCTCTTTTCTTCTATTAGTTAACTGCTTAAGTAAGGTAGTCACTTCTTTTTTTTAGGTATACCGCTCTGCGAGCAAAGCGAATTAACATAATTCTTTTCGAATATTATGAATATCCTTGATATTTTCTGCCTATTCAATGATTTTTGTTGTCTCCTTCACTTTTTTTTGGCTGCACACGCACTTTCGAACTATTTATCCTTTTATGGATTACAGCTACAGGGTGACACTCTCTTATTGAATGAAAATTAATTTAAATATAATATTTGGAATCAAACTTTGCATTACATTAAATTTATCATTTTGTAATAAGGAAAAATTTCATTCTCTGTAACAATAGACGTAGTATAATCCATTTGTGTGTTTATCTTTATTTTCTTTTTCTCATTTTATATTTGCTTATTATCTGCTCAACCTATCTTTATCCTTTATTTTATCCTCTTTTATAACAATTTTATTCCTACATTCTACTTTTTGAATAGACTTAAAATTATTGATATGTAAAATTATATAACATGTAAAAATAATATACTCAATTTAAATATTAATTTCATTATTATAAAGTATGACATCATATAATGAAATATAATATAAACATTATAAAATAATACTTGACAAAACATACAATAAAGTTTTGGAGGAAATAAATGTGCATTAATGATTTCATGCAAGTGGTATTATTTAGGAAATAGTATCTCTACTTCTATGAGGTAGCAGTAAGCCAGTAAGGTCTGCGTATAATTTATCCTCCCCAGACCCCACTTGTGAAATTTCACTGGATATGTTGTTGTTGTTGGTATTATTTTGTCATTGCCTAACCCATGTTACATGGTCTATAAGGTTGTCTTTGTCAAAAAGAATGTAAATTCTTTTTTGAAAAAACTTTTCTTTGGGAGAAAAACAATTGAGAAATATCTTTTTAATCAAACCTTTTGTATTTTCTAAACCTTAGATATTTTCTTTGACAAAAAATTATTAGAGGTCTTTATTTACATCAATCATCCCTTATATGTTCTTTTGCATTAGGGCAAATTATTAACAATAGATACAAATAAAAGCAATTTCAGATTAATTAAATTTAAATATTTTAATCTTAGCTTGCAATTTAAAATTTGAATTTGCACTCAAATTTAAATACTTTATCTTTTTAAAAATGAATGGAGGCCTAAAATAAAAATTTTATTTAAAAGTAACTTAACGAGTATTCAAAATCTAAAAAAAAATTGGTGTGTTTTTTCCCTACACATATTGATAGGAATTAAGTTGGGTAAAATGATAAAAAATTATGTTATTTTTCGAAGATCTCAACTCTGAAAATTGAGCTTAAAGTCAGGTTCTACACGAAATTTGAGTTTGTGGGTCAAAATCTCGTAAAATTTGAATAGAAATTAAGGGGAAAATCATCATTTAAAGTTTGAATCATGTTCTTGAAACCCCATAAAAATTGGAGGGTTGAAATAAAAAATTTCAAGTCAAAATAACAATTTAAATCCTGAAAATTAAATATTTAGTGTTTAGAAAACTTACCTAAATGAAAATTCACGAAAAATCTTGCTCAAACCAAACATTTTAGAACTCGAAAATGGAAGAAAATGACAAGTAGTAAAAAAATAGGGAAGAAAGGAATATTTTCAGCAATTAAAAAAAATGAAAAAAGGTTGTTGGCCCACATTGACCGTGCTAAATGGGTTCCCTAAATAACTTTTAAGTTGCAAAAATTCAAATTTTATCGAAATCTCAATGTAAAAATTATTAGGGCCCATCTGGACATGCGAATTGCGATATGAAATAAAATTAATATAAATTTTTGCTTTTATTTGAAAGTGGAATTTGAAATTCTTTAAAAAAAATTCATAAATAAAAATTCTACGAGTTGCAAAAACTATCAAAATTTAAGATGTAATTAAATTGAGTCATAAAAATATCATCGCTAGTTGCTATTAAGTGGTATCATAATGCATGCTTATGATGATTTTCGGTTCCCATGTTATGTTATTATATGATGTCGTTAAAGTTTAATGACTATTTTGATAAGTAAATGTACACATATTTTAAGGTGTAAGGGTGATATTAAGATGGGTTTTGATATGGTTAAGATTGTACGATTTCGATGTTCCTTTTTAAAGAAATCTCTCAAGACTTATATGATTTATAATTGTTCCATGCCTCAATTAAGCCTAGTATTTTTTCATGAAAGCTTATATGAATTATGACTATGAATGGGATATTTATGAAGAGTTTCAAAGTTAAAGTTTACCAAAGCTATATGTAAGATGATTATTGCCCTAAATGATGTTTAAGGAATCTTAAGTTTAAGTTATTCCAACTGATTGCTACTTATGGTTCTAAGTTATGTTTAAAGATTCCGTGGGATAATTTAGCACCGAGAGGATTTGAGATTGGGACTCATCCCGTTAGTTGAGGCATGATCCCTTGAAGCTAAATCTCAATGTCCCTAACTATATGCCACCATAAGAGCCTTATAGGGTAGGCTAGTGGATCCATGTAGGCCCAAAAGTTATGAAAGATACTAAGTTTCGAAAATCTACCTTGGCAAGTAAATTTCTCTTTCCCAATGGAAGGAGTGAGTTGGTCCTTTCCCAATGGAAGGAGTTCATTGGATTCCATGTACTAGCTCTTATGGTCTTACTGTCGGTTACAGTCTTTCCCGCAAGTTTATATGATTCTATGATATATTTTAAATTCATGTTTTAAAGGTGCATTGTTTCATATTGGTCGGAACTGCATCCCTTGTGCTTGTTTAATTCCATTTCATGTCTTATCATCCTTATGCATACTTATATGTTATGTTACATTCAATTATGATGGCGTTGCAGCTTCATTCATGCATTGCATCTCATATACTTAGTACATTCAAACGTACTAACACATATTTGCCTACATGATTTAACCATGTAGGGATAAGTACTTCTCGACCGGCTCGTGGCTAGTATTCGGCAGTCAAGGCTAGCTATACTATTGTGGTGAGCTTAGGAGTAGAAAAATTAAACCCAACCTGCCCAAACCTATTGAAGTTTGAGAGAGTTAATAACCTTCCTATTTATTAGCTCAACCCAGCCTATTTAAACCCATTTAAAATTGGGAATGCTGAGATTACACATTGAATTTCTGGTAGTAGATCCATAATAAAAAAAAGGTTGATATTCAACCCAAATTGATCCGAGAGGGATCTTGTCAAAATATTTTTAAAATATATTTTTTTAAAATTGATATATTTTATATAGTCAAAATAAAGAAAATAAATTTAATTCAGTACTAAAATATTGAAAAAGAATAAATAAAGTAAGTAAAACTAGTAAAAGTCCGGTTGTGTTGGGTCTTGACCCACTCTATAACCTATTACTCAACTCGTTTTGACCCAAGCAAATTTGGGTTGGGTTGGGTTAGATCTTGACCCATTTGCTATCTTAACCCATTATAACCCGCTTAAATTTGACATAACTCGTCCAATTGCCACCCCTAAGTGAGCCCTTAGATCAAGACTCTTCCACCCTTTCTTTCTAGCTTGTTTTGGTTTGATTTTTTTAAGACGATGTTTTGTAGCCTTTTTGAGGCACTTATTTCAGCACTGTGTTAGCTAGACTTCTTTCTATTGATGGAGACTGTTTGTTATCAGTCCCATCGACTTATGATGCAGTTGGCATGAGTATAGACAAAGTAATGATCTAGTTATTTTCAACTACTTTAATGTTGTTTCATTGCCAGAAGTCCATAGCCTCTTTTCCTTATGTTTTCTTTCCACATTATGTCTTGTCAATTGCCTATGAATGCTTGAGATGCTTAGATAGCTTGGGTGAGGTGTCTTTAGGAACCTCATTCACCGTGTGACGACTAGGCCCTTAGGTCGGGTTGTTACATTCTTAGATACTTTTTTGTATATCATTATTAGTCTGATGAGGATTGTTTTATGATGAAACATCATTTAGGCTGAGCATCATGTTTAATGACATCAATATGCACTACTTCTGGAGGAATATGTAACAATGCTTCCACTATATGGATAATATCAACTTCATTTGAAGTCTAGTGATCACATGAAGTGTCATCCTGCACATCAGAAAAGACTCAAGAAAGGTGACTAAATGAGTGAGACTAGTTAAATTAATTTTTTCTGGTTGCAAAAAATCACATGTTTCGAGACAAATACTCTCCTAGTTAATGGTTGATAACATCAGTAAACCTTTATGCAGATTACTATACAACACACAAAGACAAGTTTTTATGTTGAGATGATGCACCATTCCCTGGTTTCTCTTCTTTGATCAAGTCTGTTACTTTCATAACTTGCATGATATGAGTTCTCCGAATCAAATAGTTTGTGGGCTTAAGTTTGATTAAACAAGTAACAATAAGATGATGCAGGGAAAAGGCTGATAGTGATAGATGAGCTGTGTTTGAGGCCATTGTGGGATACAAATTACACAATTTTTAACATGCTGATACCATGTAGAGAACATAGTATAGAAAGTAGATAGAGCAGCTAAAATGATTATATATTTCACGATGATTCAATAGAACAATGCCCTTTCTATAGGTATAGAATGGAGTTTGATCATTATGTCTTACTCGACTACTACTACCACATACACTAATATGTAATATATTCATATTCAAATACAAAGCCCTATGAAGTTCACTAGTTAGTTGAGTGAGTCCTATACTCACTAGTCGATTGAGTCATATATTAACTCAGAGTGTCTAACAGGACGTATGTGTCTATTTGTTAAATAGGTTTAAGTCTCTACCTATGTACGCTTAAAGAACATATTTACATATTATGCGGTGAAATTACATATCCACTTGGTGAAAAATAAAATTTTGGAAGAAAAAGTCAAAGATATAAATACCTTATGACTTTTTTAAAATTATCTTAAAAAAGAAAAAAGAAAAATAAAGGATCTTAGAATTCCATAACCACTGTGAGTTTTTCTTTGGCTTCTACTGGTGATTTGCTGTTTCCTCAATACCGAGTCAACCCTCTCCTCCTTCCCAGAAAAACCCTAGAATCTCCATTCATTCTCACGTTTGAATTTGAATTTATATTATATAGTTGAATTTGATAGTCAAATTGCATATTGATCCAACCCCTTTTTTTGAATCTTTCTTCAAAATTTAATCTTTTTCAAAAAAAAGGAGAAATGGCATCGGAGATCGAGGTGGTGGAGGAGGTTGAATCGAGAAATGACGATGAATCGTCTTCGGCTGCGGTTAGCGGTGTTGTTGAGGAGGAGAGTTTGAGGAACGATGTGTATACGGCAGCCTCGTATGGAGATATGGAGAAGCTTCAAAGATTGGTGGAAAATGAGGGTTGTTCTGTATGTGAGCCGGATGGTCTTGGTTACTATGCGCTTCAGTGGGCGGCTCTAAACAATCGAACTGCAATTGCCCAATATATCATTGAGGTTTGAATTCACGATTTGGAGAAAAGAAGTAGAAATGTGCCACTATTCTATTACAATTTATTATTTTGATTCATAGAGGCGATATTAAGTTGTTTTCATTTGTGTAGTTCTCGGTAGATAGAGTTAGTGTTGGCTAACAATTGTGTTGTGGTAGCAGGTAGCCCAGTAGCTTAGTTAGGTGGGTGCAAGCTTTCCTGAACATCACATTTTTGGGAAAAAAGATTGTTTTTAGCATAAGAAAGTGCAGTACTGATTGTAGTGTGGATAATCAATGAGTCGGATTGTAAATAAGAATAAGAAAAAGGAATTTAGCATCCATAACTAACTACTCTGTTACACAATAGGACACCTTGTTTTAATCAAGTAACAATCCATCAATCAATCATTCTACTTACCCTCAATACCGCTAGTTGGATCAGCTGTATGATTCATATTTACTTCACTCATTAAGTAATATTAATAAGATATAACTATTGACTTTATGTTGATTGTATTATTCTCTCTGTGTGTATTATTCCTTATTTTTTGGTTGGTTGATAACTGATGGCTAGTGGTGGTGATGCAATTGGCAGCACGGAGGAGATGTAAATGCGGCAGATCATACGGGGCAAACAGCATTGCACTGGAGTGCTGTTCGAGGTGCAGTGCAGGTTGCTGAGCTCTTACTACAAGAGGGTGCTCGTATAAATGCAGCTGATATGAATGGCTATCAGGCATGTTTTTGCTTGTATGTTCTTAGTAGTCATTGCAACTTGAAACACTTGTATTTTTCTTTTGCTGCTTAAACTTCTGAAGCTGAATCCGCCCAGTCTCCATGTAATTCTAGATACTCCATCTAGGGCCTCATGAGCTGATCTCATCATCGTTTTGGTACATATGTGATTTGGGTTTTGCTGGTGATGAGAGTGCAAGGAAAGTGTAATCTTGCCTGAATAAAAATATAACTATTTGGACCCACAGTATATGGATCACAAAGAGAACATAGGGAAATTGTACCTTAAGAGGCTAAACTACAACGTAGACTCTACTTTGACTGAAATTGCGAGGACCAGTGGCATAACTCTTTCTGGTTTATCTAAATGTATCCTGAAGGAAGAGTTTCATATCTTATTAAAAAAGAGCACTGTGTGTGAGTTTTGGGTCAATTATTTTGCTCTCCCTGGACTTTAGATTGTTGTTGCTAGCTGGTTAGACCTGTATCATGATATTATAGCATTGGATCAGACTGTGGACATACCACTAGCATTGCAGTAGAGCACCCATGATATGTACTACGGCTTTCCTGGCGGTGGTTTTGGTTCAATGATGGTGTCTCTCTCTAAGTAGGTAGAGCATGATCCCCATTTCTCTTGCATCTTGTTTGAGAAGGACTTATACAAGCTCTTATAAAAATGGTTTCAAATAAACCAGGCAAACCATATAAGTTACCAAAACTTAAACATATATTCAATTCATGTGTCAATCAAAGAGCAAAAGTTGGCAATTCATCAAAGGTTGAGCACATACAAATGTAACAATGGAAACAAGTGTAGGGAGCTGGTGAGGCAGTTGGAAGAAAGCTAACAGAGTAAAAAATGGGTATCCTGGAAGCTCCAAAGTATTTTTTGGCAAGCTGCACGAATAACAGGAAGTTCTGTTCATAAAAGAAATAATATAATTCTCATAGTGGAAAATATAAGATGAGAGCCTTTCAAGTCTCTTGATTAAACTTAAAGGCTATTGTACGGCAGAAACGAAGTCCTGATTCACATCATGTCAGGAACAGTTCTGCTCCAAGAGGTTACAACTCTCTCAGTTCTTCCTATTTTCTCATATTCAGTCTAGTGGCATGTTAGAATGATTTTTCTTGGGAAAAAATTATTCCTTGTTTTGTTGGCTAGTTATTCTGTTGTTGTCTTCATCCAAAGTAAGTAAACCATGTTTTGATTCTCCGGTAAACATATTAGCTTCCCAGGAGCGCTATGCCTTCTTTGATTTGGAAGCACTTACCATTCTCTAGATGGCATTAGAAATCCCGACCTAAAGATTGAGTGCTCATAAATACTCGTCCATCCTTACTAAAAATAGATACTCATCCAATACTGCATTTACACGCTAATATTTTATGCAATCTCTCATTTTGAACCTTACTAAAAGCTACTAAATCGATAGGCAAGTCATAGAAATTAGAGCAAGAGTGTTTTCAGATTCAACTTTTTGAACAATGCAAAGTTTTCCATAAAACTGGACTATGGTCATCAAACTGTCCAGAGGTTGTTCCGCATTTGAAAGCCTGAGCTCTCTTAACTTCAAGTGGGATCTTTGCCTTAAGGTTGCATAATCCCTTTAATAATAGGATTGACTGTAGCTTGTGTAGCCTACCAGTTGTCTATGTTTAGGGAAACTCACGTGAACCTTATTTATGTACTATATTTCATTTAAATGCTCGTTCACTTTGATTTGATATGATCATTCAGAGGAGTTAGAATTCTGAATAGTTTAATATTGTTGTGGAATATACTGGGGAAGAAATGGAGTTGTCTAAGAGTGAATTAGATGAAAATGTTGAGCTGAGTCGAGAAAAAGTGGGGCCTTGAACAGGTTTTTTGGTACTTCTCTTGAAGAAAATCGCTGTGGGCTTCTTGCTCAACTCAAGCCGCCACATGGGTTCGGAACAAGTGCGAAACCCCCCCCCCCCCCCCCACTCCACACACACACACAAAAAAAAAGAAAGATAAAACTTATTATTTCCAAACTTTGTCCACGGTTTCAAACCCGTGACGTACATCTAACTCATGTATCATGTGCTGCAAATGTGTTTCGGCTTTCCATTTAAGGAGGGTCAGCAATCAGGAACATCTCAAAAAGAAAGTAAGACTGATGCAACAAACAAGAAGGTCGAGAATATGATTGAAAATTGTCTTATCTAACTGTAGGGTTTTAAATAGCCACTTGAAAACAAAAATCTGCAAATTAAATACCTCAACAACCTAAAATATCTAAACAAATATTTAAATTTAAAACAAAGTAATATAGGCACCTCTTAAAACTGAACAACTAAATATTCTAGAAAATCAGTGACATTAGATGCAATATTCAACAACTTCAGTTGCTGCAATCTAAAAAAGTTGCTCCTCAACAATTTATGCTTGTAAATTGTTTTGAGTGTTTTTGAACTTGCACACTTTTACAACCTGGCCTTTTCTTATTTTATTATGCATTATTACTTTATTAGCACCTCTCAATCAGTTGCGAAACCAGAGTTTTCACTAGCGGGGCTCAAAATATAAAAATAAACATACGAAGAAGTCAAAATGTTCAACATCTACTATATATACATAAAATTAATTTTGACCATGTATAAACAATGTAATTTTTTGCCGAAGAAGTTTCGGATGAATCCCCTTGGCCCTACTTGGTTCCGCCCTGCCCTCAAATACAACTTGTCTTGTGATGTTTTGAATGAGCTTTGATTTGAGTGAGGTTAATATTTGTAAGGAGTGGTTGTAAGGGTGTATCTTCCATTATGACTTTCCTAAGATCATAGGTTTCAAGATATGAGTTTCATTTTCACTAATCAAATCTAATAGTCTTCACTGATAAGGTTTGTGGGGCATTCAAAGATAGACTGTTGCACTCCATGTTTGAAAAGTAAGGTTTTAAATAAGGTATGGTTTAAAAATGTTTTTTTATTGAACTGAGGCTCTAAGACCACTGTTGAGTTTTTGTTTTGTAAAAAGATGCAACTGCAAGAATGTTGATAATATGACTGGAAATTGTTTCTGCCTTTAATAGCCACTTGAAAACAAAACATCTGCAAAACAAATATTCAAAAAAACCTAAAATATCTCACAGAAATTTAAAGAAAGTAGTAGACTACGCTGACAACTAAACAACTAATTAATAATTACTCTAGCAATCAGCAGCAGCATATACGAACTTCAGCAAGGACAAAGTTCCTTATTTGAAAAAAGAAGAAAGTAGGACAAAGTTGTGAAAGAGGAGGAATGTTAATGGCCTTTTTGTGATCTCATTAAGGGCTTTATCACTTGTTATATGGATAAAAGATGCCAAGATGAACGTGTTACAAGTTACATCAGTTACAATATTGTTAAACCATGTTACCTCAACAAAAGATTTTTTTTTCTTTTGATAAGTACGTCAGCAATAGATGGTCTTACTTGTCCTAGTATTTGAAGGCGCATCCTGTTTTTCTTGATATTCTTTGTATGACACAGAATGCGTCGTGCATCGAGCTGCCCTTCTTCTTCTTTCCTCACACTGCTGTTGCACTTTCTTAAAAACTACAAGCTATTAAGATTTTAGCATCGAAATCTGTGAAGACTTGCTTATTACTCATACTATGAAATTCTACTGCAGCCAACACACCTTGCCGCACAGTATGGTCAGACAGCTTTCCTTTATTACATTGTTACAAAGTGGAATGCTGATCCTGATGTACCTGACAGTAACGGGAGAAGCCCTTTACACTGGTAGTTCTGAGAACTATATTATACCCTTTTTCAGAATAACAAGCTTGAGGTGTTAGAAGCATGCAATAGTCTTTCTTTGTTGCAGCAAGTACTGCTTATACTTTTGGAGCTTCTTTACCTGTCTAATACATGGTTGTTTCATTCTATGTGAAACTTTGTGAACTGGAACTTGTTGGGTTTTTGATGCCATTTTGTTTTTCTAGCCAAATTTCAGGAGAAATTCCTCTAAATTCTGACAATGGATTTTTATTCAAGGAACCAGGAGAAACTGACAGTGTAGAAAAGTAACCCAACTCTTGATCTTGCATTGGAATATATAAGGAATCTTCATAATGGATATTATAATTACTGTTTTTATTAAAAGCTGAATATGGAAAAGAAAGTAGCTACAGCTACAAGCATGAATAATCAGCAATTGAATATGGACAGAGAATTATCTTTTATTGCTTTTCTTAACAATCTCAAGCCCACATGTTTTTGATGGTATACACAGATTAGAAGTTTACTTTCATTGCCCCTTTTTGCCATATGATAATGATATATGCATTACTCTTTAGATAGAAATTCTTTTTTTTCGATTTATTCGTTCATTAATCCAGAAATGGAAATATTTTTGGTCGCACTTGCTGTTGATGCTTCTTTCCCACCATACTCCTGTTCCCCCACCCTTCCCCTGGAATGCTCTCTTTTGTTGCTTAGATCGTCATCTTTTCTGTGAATTTATACATGAACCGAGTAGTGGGATTATCCTCCCACTCTTTTATTTTAGCTTTATTTGGTGAATACTTATTTACTCGTGAATTTATTTCCCGGAAAATTTAGGGCTGCATACAAGGGTTTTGCTGACTGTATACGCCTCTTACTCTTTCTTGATGCATATCGTGGACGTCAGGATAAAGAGGGTAAAACAATTATCTGCCTCCAACTCTCTTTTTATGGTGCATTGCTTGAAAGCTGACGTTATTTTCATTTCATTTTACTTTAGGTTGTACTCCTCTTCATTGGGCTGCTATTAGGGGTCACCTAGAAGCATGTATGGTCTTGGTGCAGGCAGGGAAGAAGGAAGACCTTATCGTGATAGATAACACTGGCCTTACACCTGCTCAGCTTGCTTCTGAAAAGAATCACAGACAAGTTGCTTTTTTCCTTGTAGGTGTTTCTTGTCCCTAACTTGAGATTAGGTTGTTTTTGAGTTGATGTCTATTTAGAGTCCACTAGAATCAGTGTTTGTTACATTAAAGTGTGCCTGTCTCTTCACCAGAATGCAGTATTTTGTGCATTATTCAATGGTCATAGAATGTTAAAATGGTTCTGCAGGGAAATGCTAGGCGGTTGTATGACAAACGCTGTGATGGAAATACCAAGCTTGGCAAACTTTCAAAGCTTGAACTTGCTCCTGTTCTTTGTTGTACAATATTTATTTTACTTACCACTTACATTCATGCTGTAATCATGGGTACTTTTCCTAATCCTTTTGTTTGCAATCTACTTTCTCATTAATTTACTATGGTCAATGTGGAATGCGCTGTTAAGTTTTTATTTGATTCAGCTTCAACTTTGCCAAAATTAACTGCTGCTGGAGCACTCTCTGCATGGTCGGGAGTTCTGCTTGCTACAGTTGGACTAGTTGCCTTTTACCGGTGCAGCAGGTATCACTCATGCTTTTTTGGTATATAGGAATGTAAAAATGTTTATGAGATTTTTAAAAAATCTTATTTTTTCGTTTTGCCTTGGTTGGATTTCTTAGAATTAATTACTTCTTATAGCTTGCTATCATTGTCAATGTTAGAAATTCCTGTGTGTTAAACTTGCTTGTACTCGTCAAATTTGAACCTGTCTTGGTTTTTCTGTCACAGAAAAGATCCAGGTTACATCCGGAGGAGTCAGCGTGATTCTCAAAATACCAAAGATGATGTAAGTTCCAACTTACAGTCCAAACCAAAAAGAAAAGTTTGAAAACAAAAGAATGAAGAAAACCAGAATTAATAGTGAAAAGAGGCACTTCAAAATAATACTAATTGTTTCTTATTAGGAGGTGTGCATAATCTTGAGCCAAGGTCTTTATATACTTCTGTCTATTGAGATCTGCCTCCCTTTTTCCAGCCTGTATAATTCAGAAGAAATGTGTAAATTCCTTGTCATTTTCAGGAACCTTTGCTGAAAATGGAAATGAATCATCCTGCTTTGCTTGCTGGGAATTGGTCTCAGCTTTGCTCCACATGCAAGGTACTACATCTGTTCATACTTTTTTTTTTTTGACAAAGGTAACAAGTTTGTATATAAATCATCAGCACAAAAGGTTGGGATCTTAAATTTACATCATGGAGCTACATACAGTTGAGTAGACTCAACAAAACAAAAAGAGCACTAGGTCCTACTTCATCTTATAAAGAACCTAGAATATCTATAATAGCTACAAGATCATCTACAAACTCAGAACTGCACCAATAGCAAAAAGTGATAATACAGTTCATTTAATCATATTTAAAGGACTGCTAATGCTCTCAAAACATCTCAAATTTCTCTCCTTCCATATGGGCCACCAAAGCACTGCTGGGACAATTCTCCATCTGCTTTTGTCTGTACCACCGCTACCTTCATTTTTCCAACTTTCTATAGCCTGACTTGCCTTTTCTAGCATGGTCCAAACTATTACCCTGAAGCTGGTAAACAAGTTCCAAAGTTGTCTAACCGCCCTGCAGTAAAGAAAGATATGGTTGATTGTCTTTGTCTGTTGCTCACGGGAAAAAAAAACATCTTGGACACATATGTATTCCTCTCTTCATGAGATTCTCCTGAGTTAGTGCTGCCTCTTTTACTACCAACCAAGTAAATACTACCACCTTATATGGAATTTTGACCTTCCAGATAAGCTTCCAAGGCAAGAATCTAAGTTGAGTCCCCATCGGGTTCAGGTTCTTGTAGGCAGAGTTAACTGGGAAAATACCTTCCTAAACTTCTTGCACTGTGGCCTGTTGTTGCTGATTCAACAGATAGATGTCTAGAAAGAGCTGTTTGAGGTTGCCCTTTCCTAACCAGTTATCTTCCCAAAACAAAATCTTCTTTCCATTGCTTACATTGAATCTAGTTCTTTCAAACAAAACTATGCCACAAAATTCTGATTGATTTCCACAGGATGATACCATAGGCAGAAGTCACTTCCTTAGTTTTCCATTGTCTATCTTCTCATACTTGTCACTCTAACCCATAAAGTCTGTTCTTCTTTAGGAAATCTCCACAACTATTTCATCATTAGGCTTCTGTTCTATTTCCTTAAGTTTCTAATGTGTAACCCACCTTGTTTCTTTGAAAGAACTCTTCCATTTAACCAAGTGAAATCCCTTGCTCTCCTCTCTCCGTTCCACAGAAAATTCCTCCTTGAAGCATCAATTCTTCCTTCCACCTTAGCTGGAAGAGGGAAGACTGACATCAAGTATGTTGGCAAGACATCTTAGACTGAGTTGATCAGTCATTAGTATTAATCTTCCACCTCTAGACAAATACTGTACTTCCCATCTAGATAGTCTTCTTTCACTTCTCTCTACCACTTCATTCCGAATTTCTTTATATTTGCTTTTGGTCCCAAAGGCATTCCCAAAAATATTGTTGGCAATTGGCCTATTTCTTCTCCCAAGATCTCTGTCAGATGTTGCATTTTGTTTACATCATTAATTGGAAAAATAAGGCTTTCCCTCCAATTGATATGGAGGCCAGAGGTTGCTTCATATAGAATAAGTATCAATAACAACAACAACAACATTACCCCATTGCCTCAAAGGCTCCCGCCCATTGCGGGATAAGGGGGGTCGGATGTACGCAGCCT
>JAOTQR010000097.1:2314220-2342575 GCA_025774065.1 Solanum ossicruentum | reverse complement strand
ATTGAAAGAAGCGCAGACAGTTTAAAGAGTCATTTTGCTTTATTCCATCATACCCCAAAGCCAAAAAATAGTAAATCCTTGGCTCCATCCGGCTGTGGAAATAATATAGAATAAGTATCATTCTCAAGATTTTAAGTTGGCTTTTTTCTGCATCACAGAAGATGAGAGTGTCATCTGCATATTGGAGGTGTGTGACTTCCACTCTTTGGTTCCTTTGCTACATTGAAACCCTTTATCCATCCATTGGTGTGAGCAGTCTTTAGCATATTGTTCAGGCCATCCATCAAGTAGAATATAAAAGGTGAGAGGATCACCTCTCTGAGGGGAAGAGCTCTTCAGAAGATTCATTTATCAGTATAGAGAATAGGGCAGTGCTTATGCAAAATTTTATCCATCTGATCCATTGCAATCCAAAACCCATCCTCTGCATTACTTCAAGTAAAAAGCTCCAACTGGCATGATCATATGCTTTCTATATGTCTAGTTTGCACATGACTCCTGGGGTCTTTTGCTTTACTCTTGAGTCTAGACGCTCATTGGCAATTAGACCTGCATCAGTGATTTGCCTTCCTCTCAAGAAAGCCATTTGTTGAGTATCTACTAGCTTTTGCGTCACTTTCTTCAATCTTTCTGTGAGAATCTTATTGTAGACACTTGCAATTAAACTATTGGCCTGGAATCTCTCAATTCCTTAGCACCACTCTTTTTTGGAACGAGAGCTATATATGTTGCATTGAAGCACTTCTCAAAGAACTCATGTGAATGAAAGTTTTGGATAGTTTCCACCAAGTTCCCCTTCACTATCTCCTAACATTTTATTAAAAAACCCATGGTGTATCCATCTGGGTCGGGCTTTATAGTTTTATTAATAAAGACTTATCTCTTAGGGGCTTATGAGCATTATCATTTTCCTTTTACCAGATTGTTCGTCCTCGTCGTGCAAAGCATTGTTCAACCTGTGATCGCTGTGTGGAACAGTTTGATCATCATTGTCCCTGGGTGTCTACTTGCATCGGCAAGGTAATAGTCTGGATTCCTGTGATCTTTTCTGTCTCATTGTTATTTTCTACTGGTCAACTAGTGCATTTGAGATATGCAATATTTGTGATGAAAAAAGGGTGTGTGTAATATGGCCATTAGCTCATTGGGTGATGGTTATAGTAGTATAATATAAGACTGAATTACGGTTATCTCTGATAATTCAGTATGTGTTTGGTTTTTATATTTGCCTACTAGTTCTTAGTTTCATCCTCTGAAGAGTTATTTCCCAAATTTATGTTCAGAAAAACAAGTGGGACTTTTTCATCTTTCTTGTTGTTGAAGTATTGGCAATGGTCTTAACTGGTGCAGTTACTCTTACAAGTAAATATTCTTTCCTGTAACTCCCATAAAATATTTGTTCATTTGATTTTTCTTCCATAAGTTGGTAATCTGCTATATTAAATGTCTTTTTGTGATCGCAGGACTCTTGACTGATCCAGCAGCTCCATCATCGTTTGGGGCTTGGCTGAGTCATGCTGGTAATCACCATGTTGGTGCTTTGGCATTTTTATTTGCGGACCTCTTCCTCTTCA
This sequence comes from Solanum ossicruentum, assembly GCA_025774065.1. Taxonomy (NCBI): domain Eukaryota; kingdom Viridiplantae; phylum Streptophyta; class Magnoliopsida; order Solanales; family Solanaceae; genus Solanum; species Solanum ossicruentum. The sequence goes on along the minus strand of JAOTQR010000097.1, from coordinate 2,341,001 downwards.
TTGTAGTGGCAGTCTTAACTGGGGTACAAGCTTCTCAGGTACGTTTCTTTGTTTTCCTTTTTTACTTTTGATTAGCTCTTTAGCCTACTCCATGAAACTATATGCTATTTTATGCCTGTAAACATATAAATGTTATTAATGAAAATACAGCAAGGAACACTGTATCCAGTATTCCTTTTACTGGTTCTGTTACAACTTCACATACTATGTGTCAACTGTTCTGGAATATTGGTCCACTAGCATGCATCCAGTGATCTTTAATTTGTTTTCTTCCCAATATTGTTTCTTTATGAAACAGAATTCTTGTGTGTAAACGATGACCATCGAGGATTGGAAGGTGTATTTGAATATCTTTCTACAAACGACATGAACATATTTATAATTTCCCCTGAGATGACCATCATTGGCTTCTTACGTCGTATTTTCTTTACCTCTGCAAGTGCTTTTTCTTCAACCTCTATTGTACTTATTTCCTCAAATTCTTACTCTCAGAGTCAATCTTAGATGGAACCAAAGATTCACTATTTTTTGGCTTTGGGGTATGATGGAATAAAGCAAAATGACTCTTTAAACTGTCTACGCTTCTTTCAATTGTAAAGTAGCAGTTAGTCAATGCAACTTTCGACGTTCATCATGGGTCATCCGGAAACAGTCTTGCTATGTTTTTAAACATAGGGTTCAGGTTGTGTACGTCCGACCCCCCCTTACCCCGCAATGGGTGGGAGCCTTTGAGGCATTGGGGTAATGTTGTTGTTGTTGTTTTTTACTCTCAGAGTCTCAATGGTGTTTTTACGGCATTTACATGTCAAAGGCATGAACATAAGCTGTTAAATAGATCGTTGGTGTTCAATGACAATCATTTCCCCCTCTACTAGGAACAGTAAAACACATGATATATCTTGACCCTTGTGTCTTTTCCCTTTTGCAACAGATATCACACAACATTACAACAAATGAAAAGCTCAATACAATGCGTTACAGTTACCTCAGAGGACCAGGTGGTCGATTCCGGAATCCATATGATCATGGATGTAAGAAGAACTGTTCAGATTTCTTGATAAATGGTTACAATGAAGACATTGAGTGCACTGAAGAATCAGTTCAGTCTGAAGGGATTGGAATGATGCAGATTCCTCACAGTTCAAATATGCAAAATGGCATCGGCCATTCTCAACAGATCAATGGAAATGGCCATCATGTTATCAATATAAGCAACAATAACCAAAACTCACTTCAGGGTCATGTTCATTCTGTCCATTGTAGCCATAATGTGAAGAGCAAAACTGATTCTGTACCTGTGGGTTTGGGTGTTGGCTTAGGAAGAAATGCTGCGCGTAGTGCGCTACCTTCATAACTAGTGTGCCATTGGCTTTTATGGGTATTTAGAATCCCTTCTTTTTGACCTTTTTATTGTTTATATTTGAAGCACACACTGATTTAGAGCTCAAGTTATTCAATTTGTTTCCTCCCCAATGCCCTAATTTATACTATGCAACTTCTGTAGTTTATAGTTACTTTGTACAAAGTTGTGATTCCTTTGCACAAGCAAAGGTGATACTGAATTTGCAGCTGTTTAGTTTTTCATTTTTTGAGAAATTGATTTGCTTAAGGAATTCCTTGCTCATACATTAAGCTGCCTCTTGTTTCTTTTTCATGTCATGCAATGTATTGACCAGTATTCGGAACTTATCGATCCGACTAATTCCGATTCTCTCTGCATGCAACTATAAAAGGGGAAGAATATCCATGACATATGTATATTATTAGGGTGTGACTCTCTAGGCAACTTTTATATTGAAAAAACGTAATAAGCTTTAGTTCCTAATGACACGTTTTAAAGTCGTGCAACTTTGTGGTCGGCTTAGTTTACTACAACAACATCGTTGAGATGATGATGGGACAAATCTTAACGAAGATGGTGAGACCTTTTGGGACGAATGTAACATTTTAGGCAAATTTCACGTAAAAAAAATATGAGATATGTTTGGTATATAAGAAAACAAATACCAAATATTAAAATAGTAGTATATTATATGCAATGAATATAGGGCTAATTTTAAAAGTTGTATATATTACTTTACTTTACTAGTATATAGAAGGGCGTTAAAGCAGACATGTTATAATTGACATGCTTGCTTTAGCGGCTTGCTTAGCAACTGTCAATTGACATGTTTGCTTTACAATGTTATTTTTTAAGCTGTTGCAATTATGAATTTACAATATTGCCTGTAATTAATTTTTTTTTCTTAAAGACAGTTATCGATTAGCGTGCCTGCTTCAGCTTCTCAATTTTACTACATTGTTTCTATTAATTATTTTTTCAGCTGCTTCAACTATGAATTTATAATATTAACCCCAAAAATCATATTTTTTAATGGCAACTATCAATTGACATGTCTGCTTTAGTTGCATGATTTTACAATATTATCTTTAACAAATCATTTTTTTAGCTGCTAACGTATATTATTTAAAAATAACATAAATGTGTTATATGTCGCAATAATTAATAATATAAAATTTTTTAAAAAGATATAAAAAATTATATATTAATGTCACATAAATAGAAATAAAAAATAACACGAAATCTTGTGACTAGTATGAAAATAAATGTTGAATGTGAGATTTGTTACACAAAGTAAAGTTGATATTCCACGAGGAATATTTTCCCTCAATAATTGGAAAGGAAAATTTTGCCCACAGATTTGTTATAACATATAGAATTATTTTTGTTTCATAGCAAACCACGAGAACATACTAACAAATTTCATACGACAAGTTCGACCGAGAAAGCATAAATGAGATATCGAATTTAATACCCCATTTAGAAAATCATCTGCTCTATTAATTCAGCTATTTTTACTAGTGATATAGAATTACTAGAAATGAAGTGATAAGGAAATTACTATATAAAATGAGAATAGTCACACGAATTATTCGAATAAAATGATTTTCAAAGCAATAATTAGATACTAAAACAGGATTAAGGTATTCTTAATCTCAATTTGTGTACTAATACAAAATTTAAATTGTTTTTTTAAGAAAGAAGAATAAAACTTTAGTTAGGGGTAATTCCACTTAAATATCACCCAAGAATCATATCTGACTGTGAACTTTAATCTTAATTAATGTCAATTAATTACTTTTTATAGGAATCATTTTTAGCAAAAGAATATTATGTATATGATCTTGTTAATTTGGTGCATGTATTGTATTAAATTAAAGTAAAATAATATTAAAATATTAACCTCACATCACATTGGTAGTAAAATTCTTCCTAAAAAAGATAATATTTTTTATCTAACAGAACTCGAAAATTTTGATTAAGGATTATTTATTGTATTAAATTAAAGTAAAAGAATATTAAATCATTAAACTCATATTAGTAGTAAAACAGTTCCTAACAAAAATAATTTCTGCCCAATAAAATTCGAGACGTTTGATTAAGGACGAAAGAATATTAACCACATCATCACATGTTGATAATTCTTGCTAGTGAATCAATTATATGTATCTTCACTAATTTTTTCAATGCAATAAATAAAAACTTTTGTGGCAATTATTTAACGATAATAATATAATAATTATTATATTATATTCGATGATAATAATAAATATGAATATTTTATAACCAACACTCTAAAAGTTCTAAATTATCTCCATTGTTATAGTAAGTTGTTCTATTTAATAGTATCTCATACCAACAATATACACACAAAAAAGAATTACCAAAAATTATACTTAAAAAAAAAGGTCTCTTGAAATTGCTTAATGATGAAGTTGTAATTGCACAATTCTTATTTTATATTATATCTAAAAATAAAATATAAAAATGGAAGAAAAAAAATAAAAAAAACCTTATCCAAAAGAGACCATAAAGTAGAATCCAAATCTATGATAATTATCTTTAACCTATTAATTTACCCTTGTTACAAAACCTATGGCGCCCTCCTTTTTTTTAATAATTTTTTTCTAATTAAAAAATTAAAAGATTCAATAGTTTTCAATTAATCTTTTTTAGTTCTTTGAGATAAGGAGGACCCTTTCCATCATTATCGGATGGAGCCAAGGATTCACTATTTTTTGGCTTTAGGGTATGATGGAATAAAGCAAAATGACTCTTTAAACTGTCTGCGCTCCTTTCAATTGTGAAGCAACATTTAGTCAATGCAACTTTCGACACTCATCATGGGTCATCCGGAAACAGTCGCCCTATATTTTTAAACATAGGGGTCAGGCTACTACGTCCGCCCCCCTTACACTGCAATAGATGAGAGCCAAACATAGGGGTCAGGCTACTACGTCCGCCCCCCTTATCCTGCAATAGATGAGAGCCTTTGAGGTAGTGAGATAATGTTGTTGTTGTTGTTGAGATAAGGTGGGCCCCTAGATTTTTATAATAAGTAAAAGAAGAAAAAAAGATATGCTTCTATAAATATGATGATAACTTTTGATCAAAATGGAGAATGATGTCAAGTAGAGTTCTCATTTTGAAACATTTCTATTAAAGAAAAAGAAAAAAATGACATAAATAATTGTTTATAAAATGTAATATTGATAAATAAAGTAGATTAATTTTATGACTTAAAAAGATATATAAAAATAATTTTATTATTATTTTAAAGCTATTCTATTTTATTAAAAAAGATGACCTATTTTTTACTCGTATTTGTATTTGTATGAATGAATTACAATATAATATATTTTAGCTCAATCTATTTTCAATTCGCTTAAATCTGATTATTCCATTCATTTGCCATCCCTATATTATAGTAAACCTATACAAAAAGTTAAAACCTATAATCCTATTTCCTCTATCCCATTTTGCACGTAACTTTTTTTTTATTGGTCGAATATTGAAAATAATTTATTTTAAAATTTTTTTTATCCTTTAATAAAATTATTTTTAATCACAAAAATTATTTTAGACTATAAATTTTAAAAATCTTTATTTTTTTCTTAAATATTGTGTCAAGTCAAATGATAAGTCTTTCTTTTTTTTAAATATTATATTTAAGTTAAATAATATCATATGATAACATGTTAACAAATCATAGGACTCCACGATGACATAAACAAACTAACACAGTACTAGGAATAAAAATGTCAACATCACTTTTTTTATCACACAAAATATAATAAAATAAAATAAAATTCTTCTCTTATCTTCTTGCTATACTATATAATCAAATCAAATAATTTAAGTGACTCATCAAAATTTGCCACATTTGAAACAAAGATTTGGACAAATGGCACACATACCCAAAATAGTCTCCTTTTTCTCACCACCACCTTGGCTTCCCTTATATGATCTTTTGTTCTCATCATAACTGATTAAAAACCATTTTTTTTGTATTTATCCTCTGAGAAAAAAGTGGATAAAGGGGTCTTTTTGTTGTAGTTTTTTTGGGACTTTAAATGTATGAAATTTTAGTGCAGAAAATAAAGTTCACTCACAACTTTTTTGAGTGAGTCTTTCTTTCTCTTGTGTTCTTTTAGGGTTCATTTTTTGTTAACAATATGAATTATTTTGGAGTTTTTTTTCCTACCCTTTATTTATTATGCATTAAAGTTTCAATCTTTACATGTATTTTGTGTCCTTGAGTATCTTATCGTTTGCTGGCTTGATTGTTGACACGAGGGTTTATGAAAATAATCTCCAGTTATATTTTGTTTTGGACCTCACTTGTGTGATTTCGCTCGAGTGTATAATAGTAGAAAGAAACTTTTAGCCCTCTCCTTACTTTGGGTCTTTTGAGGTATGGAGATTTTAGTGGAAAATACACACTGATTGTTTACTTATGTAATTTTTTGAGTGAATCTATATTTCTCTATGCATGCTTTTATTAGCAATATGATGTTCTTTGAGTTTTGTCTTTCCTCCCCTTTATTTTATTATTTATTATGGTTTAAAGTTTCAAACTTTACATGTATTTTTTGGACAAGTGGCACATACCCAAATGGTTCCCCTGTTCTTGTAACCACCTTGGCTCCTTCTTGCCTATAAATGTTCCTATCATTTCATAACTAACAATAAAATTCCAATCTTTAGTATTAATCCTCTGGAAGTAGATAAAGGGCCTTTTTGTTGGAGAATTTTTGGGCTTTGAAAGTATGAAATTTATTTACGGAAGGTAGTGGTAAGGTTTGCGTACATTTTATATTCTACTTGTAGGATTACACTGGTTATATTGTTATTGTTGTTGTTGTTGAAGGTATGAAATTTTAGTTCAAAAAATGAAGTTTGTCCGTGTAACTAGTTTGAGTGAGTCTTTGCTTCTCTTGGCATGTATTCATGTTTTTAAGGGTTCACTTTTTTATTGATAAAATGCTTTTTTTGGGGGTCATACCCTTTGTTTGTTATGCTTTAAAGTTTCAATCTTTACATGTATTTTGTGTACTTGAGTATTAGAAAGAAAGGAACTTTTAGCCCTTCACTTACTTTAGGTATTTGAGGTGTGAAAATTTTAGTGGAGAAGTACACACTGAAAGTTTGCTAATGTAAGTTTTTGGGTGAGTTTTTTTCTCTCTCCTTGCATGCATTTATTGGCAATATGATGTTCTTTGAGTTTCTTTTGTTTCCTCCCCATATTTTATGGAATATGCTTTAAAGTTTCAAACTTTACATGTGTTTTTGGACAATTGGCACATACCCATATGGTTCCCCTGTTCTTGCCACCTCTTTGGCTCCTTCTTGCCTTTTCCTTTTAGAATTTTGTTCCCATCATAATTCACATTAAAAATCAAATCTTTTGTATTTATCCTCTGAAAATAGAATAAGGGTCTTTTTGTAGGAATACTGGGGATTTAAGGTATGAAATTTTAGTGCAAGAAATACACAAAAAAAGGTTTGCTAGTGTAAGTGTTGAGTGAGTGTTTCTTTCTTTCTTGCATGCAGGATTCATTTTTTATTGGCAATATGATGTTTCTTTGAGTTACTTTTTCATTTTTTATACCCTTTATTTGTTATGCTTTAAAGTTTCAAACTTCACATGTATTTTGTTTTACTTGAATTGCATACAGGAAGAAACTCTTAGCTCTCTCCTTATACAAACAACTAGTAGATGAGTATACTTCTATAGGAATATTGAGGAAATGGAATTTTAAGGTGGTTTTTCTTGATGAGGAAATGAGTGTACTTCTATCTGCATGGGTGTATTTTATTTATTTGGAGAAATTTCACTGAGAAATTAGTCTTAGACTATTTTAAGTGGACAAGGTAGAGGGACGGGCTCATTATCCACCGAGTTTAGAAGGCTCTGGTTGGTTCAGAGGGCGGGCCATAGACAGATTTCTCAGTTTTCAAAAACAAAAAATTAGTCTTAGACAATCTTGAAACTAACTGAGGAGCAGAAAGGAAAAATTATATTTTTATCTATTATTATCGTAATTGGTAGAAGGGAAGTCTTATATTAGGTTGCTTATAATACACATCCAAAGGGGTGCAACCGTTCTCTGGACCTTGTGGATGTGGCCCTTTTCTGGACCGTACTTGAAAGCTTTACCGTCATGCCCTCTTTGTTATTGTATGTGGTTAATTCATGGAGAGAGATTGTTTTATACCATTCTTTTTCCATGTTTTTAATTTGTTGGGTTTGGTGTTTTGAAATTCATTTAATGATATACTTCTGCTACACTATATATGTTTGGATAGTCTTGAAAGAGTAGAACCTTTTTTACCGTATTTTCATGTAAAAATACCTTGAATCCACTGGGTGCAAATGATTTTGTGGGCCATTTGACTGGTTAAAAGCTGAATTAACCGTGGTGCACTTGCGGAAAACTCCTTGCCGAGGGCCTGTGCACCCGGGGGATTAGCCGGGGCTCTAAGAGACTCGAACAGCCGGTGCAAATAAAAAAAAAACAGTTTTGTTTTCTTAAGATCAGTTCTGCAGAATGTTCATTTCATCCCTTTAATGAAGTACCAATCTGGGGAGGAGCACCCTTGTCAGGTCTTAGAGAATTAAATTGTATGGATACATAACTTGTTTGCGTACATACTCTTGTTTTCTTGGTGTATGTGTGTACTTTCTTGTATTTGGACTCCTCTCAGTGAAACTGGCTTGCAACTGTTACCAATATGTGGAATTTGATGTGTTAAATGTCTCTCTGTTGCAGGACAGCTTTTGAATGCTTATGCGAAATTGCTACCAGGCATAGGATCAGTCTATTTATAATTGATCCATAGTACCATCTTTTTGGTGTGTTTAATGATAGTGAGTGTGTCTGCTCAAGGGAAATCCTTGATGGGGGGTGTTTGTTCATGTAAAAGAGATCACTATGCTGATGAGAACATAACTAGAAGAGGCTTTTCTGGTAGATACTACAAATTTGGGAGCTCAAAATGGCTAGAGTCCTCCCGTTTCCTGCCGGGCATGTGTTGTCAATTTCAACAAAGCAGTTCTCCGTCCCTCATGGAATTATGCATTTGTAAAATATGTGAGGTAACTGATTCTCCCTGCAACATCCCTTGGAGGACTTTAATTGAGTACTTGTGTTACATCAGCAACTCTTATGCGCTCTGTGTTTAACAGGATGTTGACAAATATCGTTCATTTTCAATGCTCCCAAGGGACATAAGCCAATTGATATTCAACCATCTGGTGGAATCATACAGCCTTTCTGATAACTGTATTGAGGCTTTCAGAGATTGCGCCCTGCATGTAAAGTCCTTGCTTGTATTGAAAGCTTGAATCTAATTGTTGGTTCAGTACATAATCTGTTTATTTCATTGATGGTTTTCCTTTTTGTTGATAGGATATGTGCATGGGAGAAGGTATGAGAGTTAACGATAAATGGATGGACGTCATATCATCACAAGAATCATCATTACTGTCTGCATATATCTCTAGTACTGAGGTTACAGATTTTGGTTTAAGCCTCCTAAGGAATTGCTCAAACCTCCAAGCTTTAGGTTTGGATTGCTGTGACAAAATTTCTTCCCGAGGCATGGCGCATATCGGTGGTAGTTATTTCTACTCCCTCTGATGATATATGACATGTTAATCTGTATTGCTCCCTTGAAACTAATTTGACATAGAAAAATTGTCTCTTGTGAAGGGAATATAATTGCTTTTATTTCTCCTGTATCGGTTATAGCTTTCCAATGTCAGCATGAGTGTGGAAATATTTATACTTGAATTCGTTATTTGCTGTCAAGTGTTATTTATCTTTGACATTGGATTATTACTTAATAAGTTCTGCTTCTATCAATCGGATGGTAGTTGGTCTAATTACCAGGGACTTCTTTTCATTTAAATTTTGGGGAACCGACCTCTATGGACTTCTCTATAATTTAGATATAAAAAAGGCAAATGAAAGTAAGTAAAATCCATCCAAAGGGAACTCCCATTGATGGCTCCACCCTAAGATAATCTGTTCCTAGCTCAAGGAACTGAATTTTGTGAAGTAGTTCATAATATGTGCTACATGCTTGATAAAATTGATCAGATTCAGACACATCATTTGAGCTTCCAAGATCATTAATGAATTTACTTCCATGTCATTTGGGCGTTGGCCAAACCATTACCATCTTTTCGATGGATAATGTGAGCCAGCATGTTTGGTTTGATGAATCATTTTGTCTCGTCTGCCAAAGTGGATATATATATATATATTTCCATCCTTCCCCACCCCCAACCCAATACTGTATGCTAGAATTTATGGTGATGGCAATCCATTATATTTGTGCTCAGGTTTTACAAATTTGACATACTTGGGTTTTAGAAAATGCTGTGGCCTCAATGCTGAATCAATGAAAAGTTTATCCGGCTTAACGAAACTAGTCAAGTTGGATTTTGAGCGATGTCCTCTAATTCATGGAGGTTTTATTCATCTTGAAGGTTTGTTGTTTTCCCTTAATTTTCCTGTAGAGGAGAGAACATTACGTCATCTTCAATGTTTGGCTGTTTTCATTGTTTCTGAATTCTGATCATATAAGAATGCACAGGATACGTCCCTCTTTCCTTGGCTGTCCATATAGTGCATTGAATATATAGAAATGGCTATAATAGAGTTTCTCTTATTCATGTTAACTGCTACTCTAGGGGGTTGTGTGCTTACCTTAATGCATTTAGCTCCAACCTGTTGATGCGCTTTATTAATTGTGTTTGTGATGCAAAGGCCCTAATCTACAACACAGGATTCTTGAGCCGAATGAGAGCGATTTATCAGGAGAATACCAAATATTCCGTGCTCTTCTAAAGAACTAGAAATAGCAATGTTAAACAAAAAAACAAAAAGAGGGGTGGGATTGAAAGCGCATCCAATATTTGAAATTTGTGGGATCAACCTTTAAGGTTACTACCACTGAACCTATTGTATTTTTAAAATTATGGGGTCACACCTACTTATTCTCACAATTTTGGTTCAGATGAACCTGGCTCTCTAAGGCTTTATCTGCCTCTGGTGGTGTGACAGTGAAAGAAATGCATTAAAGAACAGTGGGTCTTCTGCTTATTAGAATTACAAGTTGAGCAAGAGTGCTAGCAGAAGCTGCTTTTTCTTTATCAACCTTTGTAAATATTTGCTGAATTCTCTATTTGAGTAGTTAAATGTTTGTTGCAGCAGTCTATCTCATGGTCCTCATTTCTTATAGAATCAATCTTTTTACATTTCACACTTTGAAGATATGGCAATGGAAGTTTTGATGCAGTTATCATTTCAATTTACAATACTAAAACACTTGCTCCTTGGTGTATATCATACAATTTACTTTTCCTTAAAATGTGCTCAAACAAGCTGAGAGGTAACAATTAATCGTGTCTTGGAGTAAAATGGTTAAAACTCGAGGTAGTAGATTTTCTTGTTAAGGAGTAGGAGTTGGTGGAAGAGAGAATCTGAAGAATCCATCATTGATCTTGTGAGAATACTAGTGAACCTATTAAAAAGGACTTATTATCATCAGTGAATTAAGTTTGTTCTTTTCATCTTTGAATAGTTATGTTTATAATTGGTCTTCACTATGTCAAGATAGTTTTAGCTTTTATGATTTAAGTTTATCCTTGTTTTCATTGACTTGTTATGCTTTTAATTGGTTTTCAAAATGTTATGCTATATGTGTCTTTTGACTTTCAGGTATGATGAATCTTGAATCTCTCACTATAAGAAGCTGCAAGTGTATCACGGATTCAGACTTGAAGCCTCTTGCAGGTATATTCTCGATGAATTTGCTTTTGAATCTTCATATAGGTGTTTGCGCTTGTTACGTATAGTTGTATTTTCACACGATGTATTTCAGGGCTTGTGAATCTGAAGGAACTTCAGATTTTATGTAACGACATAACAAATGTTGGAGTGTCTTATTTAAGAGGTATAACTTACATTTTTTGGTGTAATCAACTTTTGCAATGTCCTATATAGTACCCATTGGTGTTCTGTGGTTGAGAGATAATCTGGCTTGATAATATTTCTTTCTTTTGCAGATTTGCACAAACTAGTCGTTCTAAACTTGGAAGGGTCTGATGTTACTGCCTCATGTTTGGATTACCTCACAGGTCTGCTGCTTTTACTGTGCTTATTTCCATGTTAACTTACTGTGCCTTGGGGAACAAGTTTTACGAAGTAAAAGAGAGAAATTTCCATGGAATTACTTCTCTATTCTGGGAACCTTTTCCATCACATTGAAGCGTCTTATAGTTCCTTTTATTGTAATGCAGCTCTCACTTCGTTGAAGTCGCTAAACGTCAATAGATGTCACCTATTAGATGATGGATGTCAGAAGTTTTTGGGTAAGTGGGACTTCTGTTATCTGCCATAAAGATCTGACTAAAGCAAAACCATTCAACATCTTTAGCCAACTGTTTTACATCTGCAGTACTCAGCAGTTTGAAAGAGTTGAATCTGGGATTTAACAATATCACAGATACATGTTTGGGACATCTAAAAGGTCTGTAATTTCCCTTAAATTGCATTCTTTTGAGGTTCAAGACATTTCAGCTTTAGTTTCTCTAAAAGTGTAATCCATTCTCTCTATGCTATTATGCTATAGCGTCCTAAGATCCGAAAGCTTTCAGTTTAATGAATCAACTTATTTCACCAAAAGAGTGTTTTTCTTTCAAATATAATATATAGCATAACCTGTCTTTCTTTTCATGTAATTGTCACTTATTGCCATTCTTTGATGGTTAATTATCAAATCCTAATGTTTCTTATCCATACATCTCTCAAAATAAATGGAGAAATTTTTTCACAGCCAGAAAGATGGAAAAACTTAGCAAATTGCTAATCGGTTTCCGTTGGATGTTTTCATGCAAGAGTTCTATGCCTGCAATTAACAAGCCAAACTGTTATACCACACCTACCATTTTGTTGATTATCATCTCGCCGAGAGTTTTGTTGTTATCGAGTTGATCATGTTGAGTCAAGACTCTTCCATTGTTGGATCAAAATTTGAAAACTTGGCAATAATATGAGCTTCCTTGTAAGTTAACGCTCACATGCTGAAACTTTTTTGTTTTCCTCTTGAACAAACTGTTGGTATATTTGATTTTTTTTCCCACGGGCTGTTGCCTTATCTTGGAGTTTTGAGATGCGTGATCCCTCAAGTGTGAAAATTTTCAATTGAGATGGGTACTTCTATACATTTCATCCTTCCACAAAAATTTTTGGTTATTTATTTCCTTTAGTTTTACCAACATTGCAGGGATGACAAAACTGGAAGGCCTCTACTTGGATTCTTGCAGGATTAGCAATGACGGTCTTGCTCATTTAGCCGGTATATGTAAACATGATTTATTTCCCCCCCCCCCCCTCTCTTTTTTTGCACAGCATTATGCACCACACATTTCCTTTTTCTGCATTAAAGCAGTCTTGAACTCATAATCTTGTCGATGCAATTTTTGGTGTGTCGGCGCAATATTTACTTTGGCTGTTTGTTTTGTCCAACTTTGTGTCATTAAGACCCCTGTTTGAGTTCTAATGCCCGAAGGCTGGATATTTGGGCTCAAGTTTAAAGTTCAAATAGACAGATTGTTATATACAGGCATGTTATGTGAAGTTCATGCAGATTTGAACTTGTTAGACACTCTTGGAGATTGTTCACGAGCACTTTTGAAGCTCTAAATTAATTGCATATAATTTGGTTAAAATCCATCCACCAGAGAGAGCTCTTTTTATCTTACAGATTTATGCCGTTTTTTTTCAGGCCTTTCAAACTTGAAAGCTTTGGAGTTGTCTGATACTGAAGTTGGAAGCAATGGGATACTTCAACTCTCTGGTTGGACTGTTTACCCTACTTAGCAACTACTTTTCCATCATAGTATGGGACTTTTGACATCACATTAGCTAATGACTTTGATGTACTATACGTGAAAAAGTCCAAGTTGCTTCTCTTTCATGCCAGCTCTCACAATAGCAAGTGAAGTGCAAATTAATCCTAATTAGTTTATAATCAAATCTCACCAACCAATGTATTTGCACAAGTTGATACGTGTGCCACAAATTTATTGAATTTGTTACAAGTGATTTTCTATACTTGGAGATTGATCTATTTTCACAATTCAAAGGCTTCAATTTTAATTGAAAGTTATAAGCTCTTATGACAACATTCGGGTTTGTAGTATTTGCTAAACCGCCTCTCCCATCTAGGGGTTGGAGCTGTAAGGGAAAAGGAATTGGTGGTGTTATCTGCTCTCCGTCGAGCAGTGTGTATGACGTCTGTCACATTTTCGGCTTGTAACAGCTTTGCAGCTAACTGTTTGATGCTTCTGAATTGTTATCTCATACATATAATGATGTGCTGATTTTAACAATTGATATGTTTTAGGGTTGACTAAATTGGAGGATCTTAATCTCTCATTCACCTCAGTTACTGACAGTGGTTTGAAAAACTTGTCTGGGTTGACTTCTCTGAGATCACTTAACCTGGATGCTCGTCAAATAACAGACTCGGGACTTGCAGTTCTCACTGGTAAGCCCTCAAAATCTCTTTCTTCTTTAATATAAGGTGCAGATTTTGGAAATCTACTCATCACGAGTCTTGTGTCCATTTTCACTCTACACACACTGAACACATGGCCTTAGATAGGAGGTAATGAAAGCCACGAAGTAGGGTAGTATGTTTGTGGGTAGTTGAGTATTGTGTTGCTTATCCTTTCATACTAGTAGTTGTAGTATTACTTGTCGTTTTTTGTGTCCTGATTACTGTCCTATTTTATTGTGGCTACTTTTCCTTTTATGAATGCTGTGGTATGCTTTCTTTAGTATCTTGACATTACTTCTCTCCCGTATTTTCTTTTTCAAAATATTTTTGCTCAAGTCGAGGGTCTACCAAAAAGAGACACTCTGTATGTTGTTCTCTGAACACGTGGACCTAATAGATATATTGTTATTATAGAAGGTCAACAAACTCAGGTTACAGATAATGCTAAGGAGAATAATGATTGCTGTGCCATATATGTATTAGTGGAAAACATTAAAACACCAGAAAGTGTTTCTGGTATCGACTTCTTTGACCATAAGAACTGTTCTTAGTTATTCTACCTTTTGTACAGAAGTCTGTAGTTATACGTCTTACGAAGTTGTACTGGCAAGTAATCACCTTCCAAATTATCATGATAGACTATTTTCTGCTATAATAGTGACACCTCATAATTATAACTGGAATCTAAAGCCTCATGATTTGTTATATTTTTGGTTGCCAATTCATTTCTCTTCTTTTTTATTGGACAACTCTCATTGTTTTTGGAGCTAGAATATTCTAATTTCGTCTTTGTTCTCTAGTCTCTACAATATTTTCTAGAGAAGTTAATAGTTCGCTTTTGAGATTTCTCTGCCGTATTGAATTATTGATTGCTCAATAATATATGTAGGAGCCGCTTACGTCATTCTTTTCTGGTTTACATAGAAACATTAACATGTAGTTTTTTCTGTCATATGGAAGCAGGTTTAACTGGATTGACTCATCTGGATCTTTTTGGTGCTCAGATCACGGATTCCGGGACAAAGTATCTGTCATGTAAGTTAAAGCAGCTGTTGTTTGTTCTAAGAACTGTTAATTTTTCCTCTCCCTTCCAATTATGTAGCTCCACTGCATTTGTATTTGGACACATTGATGTTTTCAATTTTTTGCTCATTTCCAAATTCTCAAGTGTGTGCATGTCTTGTCAGATTTCAAAAATCTCCAATCACTTGACCTCTGTGGGGGTCGGTTGACGGATGCTGGCGTCAAGAACATAAAGGATCTTACTTCTCTGATGTTACTAAACCTGTCACAAAACGTTAGGCTTACAGATACAGCCTTGGAGTTCCTATCAGGTATGTTTTGATTTCATTTGGTACCTGGAACACCTACAGCAGTTCAAATGCACGTCAAAACTGCTGCTATGAATGATTAATATGGAACTACATTGGATTTTGAACCCTCCAATCATATTTAATAAAAGAAGATAGAAGTCTGAATATGTTAAGTTTCTCTCAACATGATGTAGCGTTTCTCAATCAGCTTAAACCAAATGCCATGAGGATGAATGTTTTCTGAAACGGTGACTCTGAATTTAGTGCTGGTGTGTGCTTTCCCACACACGCTCTCTCTTTTGGAGGGCTTAAATGGATGTAGTCGTCTAGCCAACTGCAGGAATACATAACGCTAGAATAGAAACTCAAAATATTGATCGTTTGACTTCTTTTTCCATCATTGAGGTGTTTGGATAAGGGGAACCTTGGGAGCAACGGTATACTTGTCTTTGTGTGAGCTATAGTCACAGATTTGAAGCCATGAAATTAGTCATTGATGCCTCTGCATCAAGGTAAGCTGCCAACACTATGCCCCCTTGGGTGGGGGCGGGGGGAGGGGGGGTTACGGTCATTTTCCAGACATTGTATGAATACGGAATGCTTTGTGCACCAAGTGTTTCTTTCACTTAGTTGTTCTGACCAGTTTGAATGCATCTCGATTATTTCACTTGGTACATATTACTTCCCATCAGTCTTTGTGGAGGTGTTGGGTAGCTGTGTCAACAGACACTTGGACCAATTGGAAAAGCTGCATTACTGTTTTCTTTTCTTTTTGTTCTTTTTTTCTTGATTTTGAATCCCAGTTTTTCATAGTTTTCTTTCTTAATTGACAAACCTATCTCATTTGAAAAATGCAGGATTGACATCATTGGTTTCTTTGAATGTCTCAAACTCCAATATCACCAATGATGGCTTGCAGCACCTGAAGTCTCTGAAGAATTTACGCTCCCTGTACCTGGAATATTGTAGGGTGACAGCATGTGAAATCAAGAAACTTCAAGCTACAGCCCTTCCAAAACTTGCGCGATATCGCCCTAATCAATGATGTTAGTTTATCCGGTGAATAAGACTATAGATGGACAGCTGTTTTGGTGTGTAGATAGAATAACACCAAACACTCAACTTCCAAAACTTTAGTTTTTCTGTTTCATCAAGAGCTTCCTATCTAAACTATTTCTTGTTAGTTACAAATGTGTTCTTTTTATATCCATACAAAGTAATGATCTGAACTTGTACAAGTATATCTAAATTGGCCTCAAGAATGACCTGATAGGTTGGCATGATTTCGTATTTCTGCAGTTGAAGCAACTTCACCATTTTCATGTACTTTTGGGGATCTCGCGGGGAGCAATGATAAAATTGCACCCTATTGAACTTGTAGGGACAATTTGGTGCACAAATTATTGCACTACATGATCATAGAAGTATCAGTGGTTCTATGGTTCGAACTTGTGATCTCTAGATAATTTTAACTGTTGCTAAAAGAAACAAAAGCACATAAAAACAGAAGTAATGCCAATATTTTCAACATTTTTCTTGATTGGTAACTATGCAGATAAATATAACTGAGTTTTGCCAACAGTAGTGTTACAACCTAACCAACCATCTGGAACATCATACAAGCAACAGTAAAGTACATAATAAACTCACATAATGTTACACAATTAGTCCATAACAATGCAAGAACTCTATCTAAGACCATAACTGTAAAATCTCTAAGAAAAAATACAGAAAGACTAAACTGATACAAAACAGTACTACAAGCCTTGAAAGAAAATCTTGGTGACAACAAAAGGTTCTCCTAACAAAGAAATTCCTGTAAAAAAAGAATGCCTTTAGGACCCTTCCATGAGCCAAAAGGAGAAAAAACTGAAAGCTACTGAGTGATTCGCTGCTGGCTTGGAGGAACAGCAGCACTGGCAAGACAACGACGACTAGGCAAAAATAAAGAAAAATAGATTTCTGCCTCTTCATCTCCATATGAAGGAAAAGAGCATAATGTTCTCTTTCTTTTTCTTTGTGATACTGTAAAAATCGATGGAACGAATAACTGGTAATGCATAATTGTAAGTGTCACAAGGTCCAAATTCCAAAACCTGTATTAACAGTTGATGCACATAAATCCCTGCAGAACAAAACATGCAACATCTCTCAGATATAGCAGGGAACAAAAACAACAACAAACCAAATGTAATCTCATAAATGGGGTCTGAGGAGGGTAGAGTATATGCAGACCTCACCCCGTTAAGAAGGTATAGAGGCTGTCACCAGACCCTTGGCTCAGAGAACGATAAAAATGAGGCAGTAGCAACAAGCAGAAACAAAAGCAAGATAATACGATAACTGAGGCGAAAGGAACATGTAGAAACTAGAAATTGCTGTCAAGACAGCATAGTTTTCAGTACGATGAGCTGAATATATTTTGGTGACTAGATGACAAATCACCAGGATGTACTTCTGTACAGTACGCTTGCACGTATGAAAATCATTTATAAGCTACAGTTAGTCGATGATTATTGGTCTTTCTTATCCATTTTGTAATAGATTATCATCTAATCATCGGGTACACCGGCCAATTTTCCTTACAAACAACAAAGATGAGTATTTATTTTCTGAGTAGCTCTATGTGGAATTGCTTAACAAGTCACAAATTCTGAAAGATCTGAACTTATAACCACCAGGCTACTTTAAAGAAAAGGAAAAATATAAAAGTAATAAAATGTATATTTTTCTACCTACAGGAATGAAAAACTTTTTCAGGTATTGGCCATACTTCTTACATGTACGTTTAAGTGCTAATTCATAGAATTTAGTATTATTGCAGCCTGACCACAAATCGTTATTCAATCTCTCTACAACATGAAGAAAAAAAGAATTAGAGAGACAATTTAAAATACAACCAACCAACAACATACCCAGTATTATTCCACAAGTGGGGTCTGGGGAGGGTATGATTACGTAAACCTTACCTCTACCAGGTAGATAGGCTGTTTTAGACAAAACTCTAAAATACAACTCCAAGCATTAAATGAGCTAATCTCCGAGGTACTGAGATCAAACATAAGTTGCCACACTCAAGGAAAGCTTATTCTACTCCCTTCACCCCACCTGCCTATGTCTTTCTTCCGACAGGATATTTAAATGAATATGTTAAAGACAGGATATTTACCTTCCCAGTGAACATAGCTTAGAGCCATAGACTGGGTGCAACAACAGCGGTAATAGCGAGTTTCTTTCTTGATTCCTCTGACACCATAACAAGAACTCATGCTAATTCAAGGGCATGATACAGATTGGAAACTCGTCGCCTAAGCAATGGTTCCAACCTGAAAGAAGGAACGCCTCTTTCCCACCGTTTTGCTTCGTACATCTCATTCCATGCCTGTACTATCTCGTCAATATTGAATCCCAGCCCTACAAACAAAACAAAAATCAGAAACATTTCAAATAATCCTAAAAAGTCAACAAATTGTAAACAAGTTTAAGACAATATTTTTCTGTTTCACCTTCTGTTGAAGTACTGTTGGAACAATGATTCTTTATCATAACAGCAATATCAGTTGGAGAAGCTCCAGCCAATTCAAATTTTTCAACAGCAACCTCCAAAGATTCATGCCAGAGTGGAAGACCAAGTTTGAACTCCATAAGTGATCGTTCGTATAGCATTGTACCCCATAGTAAATTTATCTGAGACCTCATGTTTGCAGCTTGCTCATTAGCTTCATCTGCAGATATTCCTTTGAATAAATTCTCCGACTTCATATTCTGCAGATGCATGTTGTTGGGACTTGATAGTTCATTCAGACGCTGCTCCTCTGCCTCCTCCCACATCTGCATACCTCTTTCCATATTTTCCTCAGAACTGTTGTAAAGCTGCAGAACTTCAGTAGAAGGCCAAGAATCCAAATTGACACCAGTGCTAATCGCATAATACCAAGAAAGTTTTGCCTGCTCAAACTGTTGCTGCCCCAGAGCAAGTATACCTTCATAGAAGTTTGGTTTGATATTTAACGCCTCTTCATATTTCTCTCCTGCTTTTGAATATTCTTTAAGAGCCCAATCATAAGCGATTTTTATCTGCGCAAGCAAAGATTCTCCAGAACTATCTTCTTTCAAGTAGACCCTTTTCCGAGCCCTTGACATATGAACATTTCCCCAGTTGAACAATGCCAAAGCAGCCATCTCCTGAAATGTTTCTCCAGCTGTGCTGAAAAGGCATTGAGCTTCTTCACTTGTGATTGCCTCTTCGAGAGCCTCAGAGTATAGCTTCATTCCCACTTCATGGAGATCCAGATAAGCATCGGACTCAAATCCAACATAGTTTTTGAACAAATTAGAAAACTGGAGGATCCAATCATTAATGCAAACTGGTCCATTATGCAATTCCTTGCTTCTTTCAACATTTCCATTTTCAACAATCTTATCATGCCGTGCACTGTATTTGTGATCATCTTCCACACCTTTGATCTTCTCATAGAAAGGATCCTGCTCTGGACCAACTTCCACGATATAGAATCTTATAGAACCATGTCCTACAGAAGCTTCAGCCCACCTTAATTCCTCATTTGTAGTCACCGTAACCAGGTCGCCTTCTTGGTCCCTATACTTGATTAGGACTGCTTTTAAACTTGGGAAACGATCGCCTATGATCTTCCTTAGTGTCAAGATGCTGCAGTTTGGAGGAACTTGGGCCCATCTTATGTCTTCCCCAAATACTAATTTCACTGTTCTTTTTGGCTCTTCTGTTGTATGACTGATAATTTCCTCCACCACCAATTTATCTTCAGTTTTCCTCTCCTCATTGTCCTCATCTTTGTTCTCTGCCTTATTTACCTCAATCTTGTCCTTACTCTTCTTATCCTTAGCTTTCTTTCTGTTGGCCTTGTTCTCAGCTTTCTTTCCCTCTATCTTGTCATCTACCTTGTCTTCCTGAGACAGATCTTTATCCTTATTTTCATCAATCATACTCTCAAGTTTCTTCTCCGCAACTTTCTGGTCCTCAGCATTCTTTTCCTCATTCCTGTTATCAGCTTGCATTAAATCGATTCTGCTGTCTAATTCCTTCTCTTCTGCCTGCGTTAAATCGATTCTGCTGTCTAATTCCTTCTGTTCTGCCTGCCCGCTAAACATCTTCTCCTCTACTTTCTTGCTTTTCTTCTTTAGAGCCTTCTCTTTTGATGATTTAGAGTGACTTGAAGCAAAAGGTGGTTCGACATATTCAGGTACTGGAATCAAATCTACTGGAATGTCATTCACCCCAATGCCTTTTTGCTCGATGGTTGTTTTCACCCTTTCTGCAATCTCAATAGCCATGAGATTATTCGGCTCCATCTCCAGCACCCTATTAACATCTCTCTGCGCCAAATCAAGCCTATTCAGTGCCTCATAACACCTAGCTCTCTTCAGAAGTGCCTTACTATATTTCGGTGTGACTTCAAGAGCCAAATTGCACTCATGGATAGCCCTAGGGTATTCACTGAGTCCCATCTGCATATAACAAGCTGCTATATTACTACGGAGGTAAGAAACATCTATGTGACTCCGTGGAAGCAACTTGATAGCTTTGTCATACTTCAGCATTGCCCCTTCATAGTCCCTTTTCTGAAATAGCTTATTCCCCTCATCCTTAAGTTCCTTCGACATAGCAATGAAAACTGCTGTATCCTTATCAAATGCTCTAGGACTACTACTTTCACCAGATTTACCTCCTATCTTTTTCGACTTTTTCCAACTTTCCTTCCCCATTCTGAACTCAACAAATCCAACTTTCCCAACTTAAAAAAAACAACTTAAACCAATTTCCTAATCCAAATCACTAAACAGATGAAAGTATCAGGACCTAACTGGTACAAAAATTGAGTCTTTGCACCAGATTAGAAATCAAGAACCAAACCCCCACCACAGCCAAGATAAGGAAATTTCACCAACCAAACAGAAACTTACAATCAAAACAAATCCACCACAACCCAGAATCCAAAAAACCAAAAAAAATCCAATCTTTTTTACAAAATACCAAGAAATAACTTAAATAACTGAGATTTAACCCCCTAAATCCAAAAGGGTATTTTTCAAAATCAACAAAACACAAACAAAACAGTATATATATTCAGAATTCTTTTCCTCTCTGTCATAAACAGCTCACCAAACAAACCCCAACTGAAGAAAAGAACTCTGAAGATTAAAACCCAAAAAAAAAAAACACCCCTTTATTCAGCTATAAACAATTCTTCTA
Source organism: Solanum ossicruentum (assembly GCA_025774065.1). Classification (NCBI taxonomy): domain Eukaryota; kingdom Viridiplantae; phylum Streptophyta; class Magnoliopsida; order Solanales; family Solanaceae; genus Solanum; species Solanum ossicruentum. The sequence continues at coordinate 2,319,538 of JAOTQR010000097.1, read as the reverse complement.
CCCAACAAAGATTCTTGCTTTTTCTCTTTCCTTTTTTTTCAAAATTTAAATTGAGGATATAATTTAAGACAACTTATCTGCAAATACTCAGCTTGCTTTTGAACACCCTTCAATTTTATTTTTTTTCAAGATTTTCTGGGAATATTGAATGCGTGAGACTAATGTTTTCTTCTGGGTTTTTCAACAGGGAATATATGCTAGGTAGAAATGGGAAAAGACAGAAACAATGCCTCCACTTGTTATTTAAGCTGAAAAATAATTTTAAAAAAACAATTAAAATTTTATAAAAATAAAATCTCTTTTTTGAAAAAAAGGATGTCTTGTACCTTTACGTAGACGGCACAAAAATATAGCATCAAGATAATAGTTGAATTTTCAAAATAAAATAAAAAATCAAATGGGGGGCGGAGCTGGATTAGATGTATATGTTGAGTCCTTTTGATTTGTTCGTTTGTTCGTGTGTTTATTATTTCATGTTATAAATTTTTTTAATAAAAACTTTGATTTTGCTGCTAAATGAAGAAAAAAAATAAGGATATTATAATAGTGCAAAAAAGAATAAACAAGGAGTATCACTTTATGGAGTAGAAATTTTTCGTCTCACTCTTGTGATAAATTAAAATTTTAGATAATTAATTATTGCATGGATTTGTTAAGGAAGAAGAAAGATTATGTTTGATTTTGTTATAATAAAATTTAGCACAACTTTTAAGAAAAAATTAATTAGAAGTATTAACAACAGCAATAACATATTAAGTGGAATCCGATAAGTGAGATCTGAGGAGGGCAGAATGTACGCAAACTTTACCACTACCTCATAAAAGTAGAGAAGTTGTTTCCTGAGAATCATCGTCTTAAAAACCCATAAGCAGAATAAACTAGATATGACAAAAATGAAAGAAAAAAGGGAACAGAAAGAGCGACTAATAACGAAAAAAATACATGACAGTAGTGTAAATACGATAAAATTAACACATACATGACAAATAATGACAATACATGACATAAGACATGACTACTACACCCTAAGGCCAGACATCCACCTAACCTTACCTATCAATTAGCCTGCTACTCTAATTCGCGACCTCCACTCTTTTCTATCTAAGGTCATGTCCTCGGTGAGATCAAGTTTCGTCACATCTTGTCCGATCACTTCCCTCAATACTTCTTCGGTCTACCTCTTCCCCTTTATGTATCTCCCATGGCCAATCTTTTGCATCTCCTAACAGAAGCATCGGTACTCCTTCTCTGCACATGTCCAAATCATTGCAGTCTCGCTTCTCTCATCTTATTAACCACAGGGGTCACCTCTAGCTTCTTCCGAATGGTCTCATTCCTAATCATATCACTCTTGGTGTGACCACACATCCATCTCAACATCCTCATCTCTGCGACATGCATCTTCTGGACATGTGCATTTTTAATTGGCCAACACTCCACCCCATATAGCAAAGATGGTCTAACCACCATTCTGTAAAACTTACCTTTGAGTTGAGGAGGTATCTTCTTATCAGACAACACTCCAGATGCTAGCCTCCATTTAGTCCATGCTGCCCCAATACGATGTGTGACATCACTATCGATATCGCCACTACTCTAGATGATAGACCCCAAATACTTAAAGCTTTCACTCTTGGGGATAGATTGAGTGGCAAGCATCACATCAATGTCTGCTTCATCCCTTACAACACTGAATTTGCACTCCAAGTATTCTGTTTTGGTCCAGCTCAGTTTGAATCTATTGGACTCCAAAGCATGTCTCCAAGCCTCATACCTATCATTAACTTTATTCCGAGTATCATCAATCAGTACTATGTCATCTGCAAATAGCATACACCATGGAACCTCCTCCTGGATAGATTGCGTTAGCTTATCCATCACTAAGGCAAACAGGAAAGGGCTCAACACAGATCCTTGATAAAGTCTCATCTCAACAGAAAAATACTCTGAGTCTTCTCCCACCGTTCTTACTCGGGTTTTGGTTCCGTCGTATATGTCCTTAATCACCCTGATATATGTCATTGGGACATTTTTCACTTCTAGACACCTCCATAAGACATTCGTAGGAACTTTGTCATAGGCCTTCTCGAGATCAATGAACATCATATGAAGGTCCCTCTTTCTTTCCTTATATTTCTCCACTAATCTCCGAACAAGATGAATTGCTTCAGTAGTCGATCGCCCCAGCATGAATCCAAACTGATTCTCTGAAATAGACACTATTTTTCTCACCCTTATCTCAATCGCTCTCTCCCAGACCTTCATAGTATGACTTACAACTTAATACCCCTGTAATTGTTACAATTTTGAATACCCTATTTGTTCTTGTACAACGAAACCATTGTACTCCTCCTCCATTTATCAGGCATCTTGGCAGTTTTCATAATAATATTGAACAATCTAGTCAACCACTTTATGCCATCCTTGACCATGTTCTTCCAAAAATCTACTGGAATCTCATCGGGTCCGATCGTCCTCCCTTTCTTCATCCTTCTAATAGCCCTTTTAACCTCCTCAACTCTGAACCGCCTGCAATAAACGAAAATCACGATGACTTTCGGAGTGTGCCAACTGGCCCAACTCAATATCTCTATCTCCTTTTTTATTTAAGAGTTTTTGAAAGTAAGTTTGCCACCTTAATTTAATGAAAGTGTCATCCACCAACACCTCACCCTCCTCGTCCTTTATGCACTTCACTTGGTCTAAGTCGCTAGCTTTCATTTCTCTCTCTTTAGTAAGCATATACAATCTCGTATTCCTGCCTTTATCACTTAGCTCCTCGTATAGACGCTCAAACGCTATTGTCTTAGCACTCATAACCGCCATCTTTGCTTCTGACTTAGCTGTCTTATAGATCTCCTTAAGTTTTTGCTTTTTATCTTCATCCCTACACAACAACCACTTCGTGTAAGCAACCTTCTTATCTTTCACTCTGCCATGAACTACATCATTCCACCACCAATCGCCCTGACGATTAATTAGAAGTTTGTTTGACTAATATATTCCTTATAAATCATTAAATTTTTATTTTAATATGTATCTCTTAATTTTAAAATAATTAATATTAAAGATAAAATTAGAAAAAAATTAAATCTTTTTTTTATTATCTTGATGATTATTTTGAAACAATTATTTTATTTTATTTTATTTTATTTTATTTTATTTTTGGTACATCAGACATAAAATGGGATAGAGGGGTAGAATTATTTCTTTTTTGTAAATAACAAATTTTTAATTATAAGTAATATTCTATTTTTATTTTTGGACAAAGTAAACGTGGGACCCACTAACCGTGTAATCCTAGATTGTGGGGAAGGTTTGGGGGAAAGTACAAATAAAGACAACTATCTCTTGTGATATGTTTTAGCTTTTTTTCTTTCCAAAAAAACAAATTTATTTGTTCACCATGAATTTTATATGTTTTTCAAGAGATTAGTTGATTCATGAGAGTACACCACAAGATTAAGTTCATGATTAAATTTATATTTCATTTATATAATAAGTAAAATATAAATTTATTTTAAATATTTTTTTTATTTTATTTCATTCAATTTAGTTCTATCTTATCTCACTTGACAGTTGAAATAAATTCGTTCAAAGGATTTACAATTTCGTGTAAGTGTTGGATTAAATTAGTTCAAGGGGTTCACGGTTTCATGAACTCTATGCAATGCTTATTTGAAATAGTCAAATCATCAATATAAACTGCAGTGTAGTGTTCAAATTATTTTACTCTTAATAAGAGATTTTGAATTCAAATCTCGATTACGAAGAAAATTTTGTTGAAAGCGTCATCTTCAAATAATATGCAAATGGTTAGGCAATAGGAAAAAAAAAGTGTGTCCCAATCAAACGGTTAAAGAATACTACAACAAGAACAACAAACTCAGTGATATCTCACAAGTGGCGTCTGGGGAGGGTAAATTGTACGCAGACCTTATCGCTACCTCATAGAAGTAGAGAGACTGTTTCCTAAAACTCTCAGCTCAAAAACCATAAGCAGAAAGACTAGATATGACAAAATGAAATTTAAGGTAAGGGGACAACAGGTACGACTAACAACGAATAACACATGACACAAACGGTTAAAGAATATTTGAGTAATTAATTTTTGTCCAAAATTTCAAATAAACATATAAAACTTAAATAAATATATAAAGGTATGGAAATAAATGACAGGGTGGAAAAGAATATGTCGTGAGGGAAAGAAATATATTTGGACCTCTAAAAAAGAAGTGCACGTTATCTCCAACTCACCTCAAAAGTTTCAAAAAAAATTTAAAAAAATAAAATTAAAAAAAAAAAAGAAGACAAAATTAAAGTGAAAAGACATTATCATGTGATTGGACCCAAAAGAAACTCCCAAAAATCTGTTATGATTTTCCACAAAATACCTACCAACCGTTTAATCCCCAATAAAACACAAACAAAAATGAAAGACAAAAGTTGTCTTTAATGTAGAGTATTTTTATATATGGTTTGATTAAGTTATCGATGCGGATTCAGATGCACTGGTAAAATTATTTTATTTTTAATTAAAAATTTTGAATTTGAATCATAAGTGTTGAGAAAATTTTATTGGGAATATCAGTGTGTCACCTCCAATGAACTTTGTCTTAGTGTGCAATTCGAGTTTAATCGAAGTTCTGATGTAGAATTCTAACATTAAATGAAAAATTTTATAAAAAAAAATTGGTTAAGTTGTCAAACTTGACTTCCAAAACCCCCCACCCACCCACCCACCCCCCCACCCAAGTGGAATTTTTAAAATTCTTTGTGGTTGGTGTCTTATTTTTTTTCTTTGTTTATAAGGATAGGGTGGTTGATAATTTAAATTCTCAATGCTGACATACTTAGTAGCATTAAGAAGAGCAAGAAAAAGAAACAAATGGCAATTGTATTCATTCAGATTAGAATGGACCGTAAGTTATATACATCGTTATGTATTTGTTTACGCAAAAATAATTATATATCATATTTATAATAAAATTTAAAATTATGATTTACTTTTTGTAATATGTAAGTTACGTGTCAAGTTTTATACATTCTTCATCCCTTTTTAATTGTTATGTTGCACTTTTTGAAAGTCAATTTAATTAATTTTCAAAGTTAAATTAGATCAAATTAATTTAATGTTTTAAAATAAAAATTTACAAAAAAGTATAAGAAAAGTATCACTGATTGCACCTTTTTTTACATCATCCCTTTTTAATTGTTATGTTGGCACTTTTTTAAGTCAATTTGACTGATTTTCAAAGTTAAATTAGATCAAATTAATTTAATATTTTAAATAAAAATTTAGATATTCAAAAATATAT